>APFE031048156.1:46742-77667 GCA_000404065.3 Pinus taeda | reverse complement strand
GACCACCATTGGAAGTAGTTGGTGCTGTCAAGAATAACTTGGCATGGACTTTCCATTTTAACAGACACTGAAGCTATATATGCTGAAACTAAGTGTTCCAATGGAAAGATCTCGAAAAATTAGGCTGGTTAAAAAAAAACGGCTCTAAAAAACGGCTTCCGGATGAAGAAGTTATGGCTTTTTGAAGAAAAGTTGATGAAGGCGCCGACGAAGTGCGGGAATGTGCGGAAAGGAAAAAAACACCCTATTTCCAACAAAAAAGGAGACTTGAACTCAAGACCTCTACTCTCATAAATTAGCTTTGAACCAAGTGAGCTAAACAAAAAGTTTGAGAGAGAGAGAGAGGGGGGGGGCTTTGTTTTTTTGGTCACTGAAGCTTTGGATTGTGTGCTTGCTTGAGAAAGCTCTTTTTCTCCCTATGAAACAAAAACACAAAACCCAACATGGACATACAAAAAATACAAACCTTACAGATTAAAGTTAGCTTTACTCGGAAACTAAATATTTTCCTCAATGTTTCTGATTTTCTGAGATCACACTAAGGCGCAATGGAAAAGAGCATACGCATGAGAAAAATCCTTCCTTTCTGTTTCTGATTTGCCCAGATCGCACAGAGTCGTAGGGAAAAGAGCATACGCAGAAATGAAAGGTATAAATCTGGTAATAAAAAAGAAGCTAAATAAACTGAAATAATAAACAGAGAGAAAAATAACTAGAAAATGCAAAAAACACTGTATACCTCCATATCTTAAAAATGACGTAGCTAGGGCTACCAGAAACCTTTTCGCGTGAAACGAAAGGGGTTCCTCACTGGAACAGATGCTCCTAAAACAACAGAGCAGTCCTCTAGGCCCGAAAGTAGTCAGAAACAGCAGATCTAGCAAACGACAGTTAGATGCAGTTCTACTGGCTTCAGATTTGGATCACCAACGGACGCGGCCCTCAAATAGCTCTGGTACCATGTAGTAATTTACAGGGTAAGTTCCTCAGACAGAACACCAAAGGACACCGCTCACAAATAGATCACAGATCAATACACCAATATTTTTGACGTGGTTAAAACCCTCAAAGAGGGAAATAATCCACAGCCTGAGCCAACGCGGCCACTTCAGGCAATTTATTAATAAAAGAATGAAAATTTACATAAGCTTCTCTCGTGAACAGTTAACCTACAAATGACCCTCCATGCACTTTAAATAGAAATCATGGACCAATCATGTGTTAAGCCATGGATCAAGTGTTGGTAATACTGGGGAGAGAATAAACCGTCAGATCACTACATATCGTGACCGTCGGATTGTAAGTTACAAAAGTACATAGTAAAGAAACACACTTTACCTAACTCTATACTAGACCAAGTTATACTTAACTATATTCCTATGTGTCAGAATATCCTAACATTCTCCATGGTGATTGTAGCAGGATTGATGTGTTCTCCTGTGAGGACAAGATTCATTAAATACTCCTGTCGAGGCATCCTACCCATGCAGTCTCGGACTCATGGGAAGTACCTATCATCTGATCAATGAGCAAGGAAATGAAGTTAGGGACCATAGTAGTACCGATGGATGCATCGTTGTATCTACTGTACTCCCTATGCTAGGATGAACTCCATTGATCTGGGATCAATGATACTGGTCTAGGACCAGGGTAGGAGTTGTACATACTATGACGCTGACTTCGGGTCGGCTAAGACTGGTCTGGGACCAGTGGTACATACTACGAGACTAACTTTGTGTTCGTGTAGGACTGGTCTGGGATGAGTGAGATTCGTACATACTATGATGCTGACTTCGGGTGAGACTGGTTTGGGACCAGTAGTACACTCTCTGAGCCTGTGATACTAGTCTGGGACTAGTGGTAGGAGTTGTACATATTATGACGCTAACTTCGGGTCGGCTGAGACTGGTCTGGGACCAGCGGTACATACTCCGAGACTGACTTCGTGTCAGTGCAGGACTGGTCTGGGACCAGTGAGAGTCATACATACTATGACGTTGACTTCAGGTCAGTTGAGACTGGTTTGGGACCAGTAGGACACTCTTTGAGCCTGCGATACTGGTCTGGGACCAGTGGTAGGAGTTGTACATACTATGACACTGACTTTGGGTCAGCTGAGACTGGTCTGGGACCAATGGTACATACTCTGAGACTGACTTCATGTAAGTGCAGTACTAGTCTGGGACTAGTGAGAGTGGTACACACTATGACGCTGACTTCAGGTCGGTTGAGACTGGTCTGGGACCAGTGGTACACACTCTGAGACTGACTTCAGGTTAGTGGAGAATGATATGATTCATTCTTAATCAATTCTTCTTCTTCATAGTTTAGCAGAGCAGAGCTGAGCAGAGCAGAGCTGAGCCAGTAGAGCTGAGCTAAGTAGAGAAGAGCTAGCAGATCTGATCAGAGCAGAGCTAAGCAGAGCAGAGTAGAGCCAACAGAGCTAAGTAGAGCAGAGCAGAGCCAGAGCAGAGTAGAGCAGAGCCAGCAGAGCTAAGCAGAGTAGAGCTGAGACAACAAAGCTGAGCAGAGCCAACAGAGTAGAACAGAGCTAAGCAGAGCCAACAGAGTAGAGTAGAGCTAGTAGAGCTAGGCATAGTAGTGGAAGGCACTAATGGCAGAGATAATACAGTCGGAATTATGAATCCGCAGATGGAGTTCTCCCTAGTTGAGAGGGAGTGTTAAATTGGAAACTAGCGCCAAACTCCATGTGGGTCAGCTTATTTATGGCAGCTGATATTTTTATTAGATCCCTCTCGTCGAGAGGTGTAGGATTGATCCAAAGCTCATCCAATTCCGATAAGTACTTATGGAGATATGAATTTATTTTGTTTATGTAATTATTTCAAGCCGACCAGCTCTTATGTGGGCTCTAGAAGCCCAATAGATGTGTCTATTCATCATCCACATTTTGGTATAAATAGAAGAAGATTTGAAGTCAATTGGCAACTCACTTGAAGTGATCTCCTCTCCACGTCTTGGGTTTTTGGAGGAGGAGATACACTATGAATTACGCTAGCCTATGGTGCCCTAACTGCTATGATGCCCTAATTGCTGTAATGCCCTGGCTAGCCATAGGCTTATGAGGATGAAAACAAATCTTATACACTGGACCTTATATGCTGTCTATGGAAACTTTTATACATAGTTTATGAAGCTGCAGTAAGACCCTATGTGCCATCACGGAAACATTCATACAATGTCATGTATACGCAGAATAATGCAACCATGGTGAACGCTGTTATGTATATGCAGTATACCGGTCATGGAAACTCAACGATGTCATGTATACGTTGAAGAACGCATGTCAAAAGCAATAGCCGCATATGGAACGTAGTCTATACATGCACAGCTGGAGCTCTTAGCTGCTGTTCACATTGTAGCCACCATGATATAAGAAGCCACTATCCAAAAGGGTAACCGCAACTGCTGTGATATGGAGAGAGCCACAATCAAGCCACAGAGAGCTACAGTAATGGAAAGGGAAGGCCGCAGTTAAGTGCAAGGGTGCCACGTAACCAAGGTGAGCTGTAGTCTTGATAAAGACTTATTAACACGCAGTTAATAAAGGATTTATACGCAGTTATGGACAGTCATAGATTGGAACACATGCATGACAACCCTGAATAATCATACACTTATATATAAACGCTGGACATTGATGTAAACACTGGACAGTATTACATATACACTGGAATCATGGTCTTATATATATGCTGAGCAGTCAAATGCTGGTCAGTAAGACAAGGGTGCCGGTATCATCCAAACAACAGCATTTAAATATGCATTAGGACACAGTCGTTAAAGACCTCAATCCACAATTGAGAAGCATTGTTCGAGGTAGGTTGTTGTCCTATAAGAAGCCTTTCACAGTCATCTAGTTGTAAGTAACAACATGGTTATGTTTTGATATAATATGCTGTCATAATATCACATTGTTGTAGGTGATAACATGAAATTAGAAGGATAGATTCAGATGGGTCTACTGGAAGGAATATAAAATTACAGCCTAGCTGCTTTGCTAGGTTGCAAGCCATAGCAAGCAGCTAAAGGCTGATATACTCATTGCTGCATACATAAGACTACATGGTGATGTAAAGGGCAACATGATTAGTAATGGGAATGGGCAGCACAATGGTACATGGAGCATGGACAACATCATGACCATAAGCATGGGTAGCTTGATGATGAATCAAACCATGGAAGATGCAGCATGATGAGCAGCATGAAGATGAGAGCAGCTCAGCCATCTAGGTCCAATACTGTGATAGGGCAGCATGGTGCAACATGGTAAGGTGCGGCAAATGGATGAGATGCAGCACTATGATAGGTGAAGTCGTCACCTTAGAGAATCAGTTGAAGCTGAAAGTCTTCAACTCATCTCATCATTATGTGAAATGGTCTATATAAGTCAAAGTGTTGACTTCTATTATAAATTTACTCTCTCTCTCTCTCTCTCTTTGCTGAACTTTGAAGATAAAAGAAGATTTGCTCAAAGGGTTTCCCCACACATTGTGGGGTTTGTCCCTGGCTTGCGCCAAATCTTGTGTCCTCTTGTCTTGGCTTGTCTTATGTGATTTATATTTATGTTCTATCTATAGTTTATCGTAATGTTGATTTGATTGCTAACTGTGAAAATTTAAATAAATTCCTCTAGCATAGAACATACCTAAACTTAACACATAAGAATCTCAGCTTTAATCGTGTAGAAAGAAATGATGAAAAGGAAAAGAAATATGAATGAATTTCTATAAATGGAGGAGTGCCCATTAAGGGATTTAAATAAAAAGCACTAGTACAATTTATGACAAACATCCATGTGGGTAAATTCACAATCCTGATTTAAATGACCTTGTTGCTACATACACTCATACAAGTTTAAGAAAAACATATAATTAAATGTTACAACACAAAAAGAATAACAATACTGTGACATGTCCAAAGCAAGAATCAAACTCGCCTTTTATTCACAAAATTTCTAAGAGACTTCATCATTACATCACTTTCTAATTCTTAGCTCCCAAACTCTTACTTTTTCTTTCGGCTAGTCTTTTATTTCTCCCCAAAATTAACTCTGAAAATCAAAGTTAAAAATGATTATGTTTTTGGTTACCAGCTATTTTATTCTCCAAGAATTTATAATTAAAATTTAATGAATTTAATATGATATAATAATATATAATATTAAACCATTTTCATTCCAATGAAGTCTCGTTCCTTTATATAAAGCTTTCCAATAGATTTGGGGCTATTGATCTAAGACAAGCATAGGTATGCAAAGATGTTTAGTGTTTGTCATGAGGGATCCAATGAATATTCTAGTTCATAAATTCATCATTTGTAACCATCATGGCTAGGTAAATGAGTGTTGTAGAGCTTTAAGTTAAAGAGATAACTAAAGGCAAAAAACATGGTTTAATAATCGAGATATTTAAGAATCACAACTTTAACTCTTTAAGAATCACAATTTTAACTTTGTAGAAAGAAATGATGAAAAGGATAAGGAATATGAATGAATATCTATAAATGGTAGATTGTCCATTAAGATATTTAAATAAAAAACACTAGTACCATTTATGAAAAACATCCATGTAAATAAATTCATAATCCTAATTTAAATAACCTTGCTACTACATACACTCATACCAATTAAACATTAGCACCATTTATGACAAACATCCATGTAAGTAAATTCATAATCCCAATTTAAATAACCTTGCTGCTACATACACTCATACCAGTAAAACAAAAACACATAAGGAAATGTTAAATACATAAAAAGAATAACAATACTACAAATTGTTCAAAGCTAGAATCAAACTGCATTTTATTCAAAAAAAAACACAATTAAGAGAAACTTCATCATTACATTAGTGTCTAAGCTCCCAAACCCTTACTTTCTCTTTTTCTAGTGTTTTATTTCTCTTAAAACTGATTTTGTTTTTGGTTACAAAGTATTTCATTTTGGGAGAATTGATAATTAAAATTTAATGAATTTATATGATATAATAATATATATAATACTAAACCATTTCCAATAAAATAAAGTCTTGTCCCTTTATATAAAGCTTTACAATAGATTTGGGGCTTTTGACCCAAGACCAACATATGTATGTAATGATGTTTAGTGTTTGTCAAAGGACATGCGACCCTCGATTTCATAATATGAAACTCAAAAACACACGAGTGGTTTCGTGAAAACTAAAACCAACTATGTGACTACCCATTGTGGTGGTTTTAGAAAAGTACTTGGAACCCCTGAATTATCTTCCACCATAAATTTGGTGTGTGGGTTGTTTGATGGAAACTACTAAAACTAAGACCTTACCCCATGTTAAACTTCGTCAGGGTTGCCCCCTACATTCCGTCGATCTGCGCCAAAAAAAACATTTGAGCCAATAATTGCTCCGAAAATAGGTTTAAACATCTGTCCTTTATAATACATTATGTCATCCCTTTTCCAAGTATTTACATCTTCACAAAGCGCAATTAGGCTAATTTCCATTAGTAAGGAAGGCCCAAACACGGGTTTTGCATCATCTTGGATTTCTACAATTGCTTGCCCAACTTGATTCCCATCACTGCTTTGTTGCATTTGTTGTCGAGTATGATAACTTCGATCTAATTCGCTGAATATACTTAAATGTGGATGACATTCAGGTTATACGTGTTAACTAATCTTTCGAGATTGTTATTGTATATTGTATAATCTGTAATTAGTTTTACATTCCATTTTTACAATTAATAAGTTACGGATACACAACTCTCTCATACCTAGATTGCATATGTATAAATAAGTAATTTTATCAATAATATGATGCTCTTTCCTTGTGCTCTTTCATTGTGTTCTTTTATTATGGAGTTTATTTGGGCTTGTACAGTGGTGTCAAAGCCCTGGTTGAGTTTTTCCTAAACTCCATGTATTTGAAGTCTATTGTGAAGGAGATGCTGAGTGTGAACACTGTGAAGATAGACTGCGAAAAGTGCAGTAGAAGGTTAATCCAATGGAGCAATGCAGTGGGATGCTCAAACTATTTATTCTCTATAAGTTTCATATATTTCATTCATAATGAAAGATGATTGGAGAAATTAAGTGGCATAATTTTTTTAGTAATTACATTTACTGCAGTAAATTACCAGAGTAAACATGAGTTTAACGACAATAAAATTTATGAAGGATAACAAGATACATTTACTGCAAATGGGAGATGTCAAGGATACAAAGTTTAAATGATACAAGTTTTTTACAGAGAGATTTCTGAAGAATACAATTTTTTTGTGAAGAATACAATTTTTTTTACTAAAAAGGATACAAAGTTTGAATGATACAAGCTTTTTACAGAAATATTTCCAAAGAAAAAAATAAATAAATAAATAAAATAAAATATAAAATTATTGAAATTTTTTACTGAAGAATTTGTGAATAATACTGAAAATGAAGTATATATATTTTGGTGGCTGAAAAATTAATTGAAGAGGGATATATATTTTTTGGTGAAATTTTAATTAAAGAGTGGTCAATTTTCTGGTGATTTTTGGTGGCTGAAATTTTAATTGAAGAGGAATATATATTTTTTGGTGTATATAGAGGAATATATATTTTTTGGTGTATATATATTTTAATTGAAGAGAAATACATATTTTTAGTGGCTGAAATTTTAATTAAAGAGTGGTCAATTTTCTGATGATTTGAAATACATATTTTTTTAAGAGGCCATTGGTAAATAAAATTTATTTTTGGAGGCTCATAAGATTTGAACCTATCTCTTTGCTAGGCTATTTTTGAAACTTACCACTAAACCACAAAGCCAACTTTGTTAAAAGAAGAGAAGAAATAGATTTATATCTTTTCAAAAGTATTGCATATATTTTGAATTTGAAAGGATTTGAAGAATATTTGGCTACATAAGAATTATGACTTCAATAGTTTCCATAGTTGGAGTTGATCTTAATGGAAAGGAAAATTATGAAGAGTGGTTTAGTTAGATTAAAAGTGCCCTTGTTTTTAACGATTTGTGGGAAGTTTGTCAAGGCACGAAGGATAGTGATGGAAAATAAATTGCACCAAAGCCATTTGATAATGAGAAGCAGCATGCAATTTGGGAGACAAAAGACAACAAGACATATGCATGAATAACTGCATCCATAACAGAAGAGGTAAGTAGATATATCGTTTCTTGTGGTACTTCATTCGAAGCACTAAAGAAGTTGAAATAATTGTATGATTCACACTCAGAACTCAAAATTATTCAGTTATTGTTAAAGTTGTTTAATTTGGAGATGAAGGATAATGATCCTTTGAAGAGTTCCTTTGAAATAAAATCCATTTTTCATGATGTAGAAGCCACTGGAATTAAAATAGATTTACAACTTACAGCATTTATAAAAGTACTCCACCCTGTCTATTCAAATTATTTGGAATCACTTCAAGCTAGTGGGTAGCTAAAAGACATTACATTTGATAAACTAGTAAGCAAAATAGTTGAGAGAGAAAAAACCTTTGGGAAGAAAGAGGCTCCACCTAACTCTAATGTAGAAACTTTGTGCCTTGTACAAAAGGACCATAAGTCTCATATTGAAACTTCTAGAGGTGATAAAAGTAGTAGAGGTCATGGTAGGAGAAATTATAGATGCAGGTGGGTCAAAAATAATTAGGGATATAGACAACAAAATCATAGACAGTAAAGGAATTTTAATGATAGACCAGCTATCAAATGTTTTAGACGTGGTAAAATTGGTCATACTTCTACTAACTGTAAAATCCCTTGGGAGAAAGTTATTGAAAGGAGAGAACAATTAAATAAATATCAACCACCACTAGACAAAGGAAAATCATCAGAGCCTGCACATTGCATTGTTTCTCACTGTAATTTTAATGTGAATGATGTTTTCAACACTGCATTTTCTTCATGGCAAGGTACTTGGATTTTGGATTCAGGAGCCACTTGTCACATGACATTTACGTGATATTTTTTTGAAACTTTCAGTGATGATATTGATGGTGTTATTTACTTTGCTGACATGTCTCAAATTAAGCCATCTAGAATTGGGTCTATTTGTTTGAAGATACCAAATTTTGCAGATTATGTTCTACAGGATGTACTTTATATTCCACAATTTCAGCGAAATTTGATATCTCTTATCCATATTCAATAGCAAGGGCATTCTATTCATATATTTGATGGCACCATCGAGATAAGAAGAGCATCTGATCATGTAGATGTTAGGACTGGTGTGGAAGAAGGTACGCTTTTAAAATTAAATGGTACTTCATCTACTAATTCTCGTTAAAGTTTTGTTCTTTTGGCACAATAAAGTGATATCCTGTCTCCCATATTGTTATGGCATGCTTGATTTTGTCACATCAATTATGTCAACATCAAAATTATGAAAAAACAAGGTATTAAAGGTCTTCTGAAAGTTCCAAGAAATATTACACCTTGTGATGCTTGTATTATAGGAAAGCATTGTAAACAACATTTTCATAGTTCTTCTTTCAGATCTACATGAAAATTAGGTCTCATACATTCAAATTTATGTGGACCTATGCCTATTACAACTGCACATGGAAATAAATATGTGCTAACATTTATTGATGATTACTCGAGAATGTGTTGGGTGTATTTGTTGAAGAATAAATCGCAAGTGTCTAATGTTTTTAAAAATTCTCATTTGATGATTAAAAACAAAACTCAATATAATATAGGTATTCTTAGAACTAATAATGGTGGCAAGTACACTTCTCATTTTTTTGAACAATATTTGAAGAACAATGGAATCAAACATTAGACTACCATACCCTATAATCCACAATAGAATGGTGTCGTAGAATGCATGAATAGAACTTTGCTTAATATGGTTAGATATATGATGTTTTTTAAGAATGTTAAGTGTATATTTTGGGGAGAAGAAGTGCTTTGTGCAGCTTATATTTGCAATCGTTGTCCTTCTTTTGTCATCAATAATAAATCTCCTTATGAAATGTGGTATAATCGTCTTCCTATTGTTCAACATTTTAGAGTCTTTGGTTCTCTATGCTATGCATTAATTCCTAAACATGAACACAATAAGTTGGGTGCTAGCAATTGTAAATGTATTTTCTTGAGATATTCTGCTACTTACAAAGCTTATAGATTGTATGATAAGGAGAACAAGAATTTCATTCTTTCCAGAGATGTTATTTTCCTTGAATCAAATAAAAGTAATTCCACTATTGATAAGCAACTGGCCCATTTGGAGAAATTTACATCTAAGAAGTTCTATTTTGAATCTGATAATGTTGTTCCACACACTGAAGGGGGGATTCCCATTTTGGATCAATCTATGGTTCTTCCATCTTTGACTCATTAGAATGTTATTATTGTTGAAGAAAATTTGGATGATAGTAATGTTTCTGCAGGACTAGAAATTGCTCTTGAAGAGCTTGTTCTTGAGCTCGTTTTTCAAGATGAGCAACTGTCACAACCACCTCAGCAACCTTTACGAAGATCTACACGTGCTCGAAAAGTTCCAAGAAAGTATGTTGATTTTGAAATAGGAATTTCCTCTAAAGGTGATTCAGGTAATGTTTCTCATGACTCTGAATTCAATTAGTGTACAATTAGCAAACCTAATTGTTTTGAAGAAGCTACTAATTGTGATGAATGGAAGGACACAATGCAAAAGGAATATGATGCACTTATTAAGAATGGAACTTGGACCCCGGCTGCGGGTGTTTATTAAGTCATTGAATGCGGAGGCGGCCTCATTACTGGGCAAGTGGCCGCCCATTCCCGCCAGATGGCCCGAAGCCTCGAGAATCTGTCACCTCGGTCCAGCCAGCAGTTATGAATTCATTTATGTTATCGAGAGAACAGCTCTTTGCAGGGGTATAATGGTCGTCCGCCTTGGCTCGCAGATGAAAGGAGATCAGTCTGAAGGTGATGGAAGTGTTAGTGTCTGTTGGGTGCTCTGTAATGCTTCAACTGTGTGTTGCGCGCTCTGTTATTGGATGAGTGCACAGTGGGTGCATGCGCCAAGATTCAGACCTCGGCCCTCTGCACAGAAGGCCTTGGTCTTAACCTTGGATCATTAGAGTATTCTTGTCTTTCTGCTTTGGTTCAGTGATTTGAGCGTCACTCTGCTCCAACTTCGTGAGTTCCCTGAGTGCCATGGGCCTTACGCTGCTCTGAATGCCACGAAGGTTCAGTTTATCTGCGCCCCTGTAAGAGATTCACCCTTGCGGCGCTCTGGTAACACTCAGCTTCAGCCTGTTCAACTCTCTGGGAGCAATTCACCCCTCGAAGCACCGGAAAAGTCTCGGCTCCAGCTCTGTGTGGTAAGTATTGTTACACGCACTCGTGTTCCATTTCCGGTTTATCATCTTTTGCATACATTTAAGGCCCTCTGTGGCGAAGAGAAAACGCGACCTCTGGGCAGCATTGGGTATATTTTGGTTACAGGATGCCGCGTGAGAGGTTACGTCGCACTTGCAGGAGGGGAGGTTCAAGGGGCGGTGCCAGAGGTCGGGCTTCATCGCCACGTTCCTCGGCATCTTTCGACTCCCACTCGGAAGAAATTAGCTCCCCTGGAGCTCGATGAGGGCGCGGCAGAGGCAGAGGGAGGGGAAGGGCAGCAGTGTGTCCGTTTGGCTCTCACCCATCCACATGCTTCCGGTTTCCGTGTGCCCTGGACAATGCCATCTACTATGTTTTAGTTCGGATTGAAAAATGCGACCATGCAGATAGACCAGAGGTCCCTGCAGAGCCACGACCACCCTCGCTTGTTCAAGGTCCGCGACTGCAGCCTGCAGAAGCCTCGTGTGCGGTGGCGGGAACTAGAGCAGGAACAAGCGAGCCTGCAAAGGAAGATGCACCATACACAGACTCGAGTGCTTCAGATCCATATGCCTGTCCCGTGGTGGAGGAGCAACCATCCACCTCCGTGGATGCTTAAGCTCGTTGCATGGTCGTTCTGGGTGTTTTGGAAACAATTCGTTCAGTCTCAGGTTGTCGGCGAGGCAGTCACAGTAAGTAATGTGGGTCAGTCCGTGATAGTTTTTGGGTCGCGTTACACAGTCTTTTGTATGTCGGGTATTATGTATGCGTCTGTTATGTTGGGTATCATGAATGTGGGTTCTGCAAGGTCTGTAAGTTCCTCCCTCGCTTCGGCAGGGAAAGGGCGTATATCGCCTAGGTCCAGTTTTATGTGGGTTTTGGCTTGGGGCCAGCGGACAATCTCATAGTCCCTCAGTCTCTCAGGCTCGATTTTAGTCTCAGTATGCCAAACTGTTCATGTAGCCAGCTCTTCTTGGCGGATGTAACTCTCTCTGTACTCTTTTTTGTATTATAATAGAATTAGCATCATTTACACAAAAAAAAAGAATGGAACTTGGAGGTCATTGGATCCTCCTGCAGGTATAAAAGCCATTGGTTGCAAATGGGTCTATAAGATCAAACAAAGAAGATGGCTCTCTTTGTTTCATGTGGAGCATGATTGTTCAGAGGTCGTTGTTTCAGCCGGATGTATACCCCAGGAAGTTTGTACACCCCTCCACGCAGGGGAGGGGGTGTGGGGGGGGACTTATCCCCCCTGCGGGGGTTCAGGGGCCGATCCCCCCCCGACTAGGGGGTTCGAGGGCCAGCGGTCCCCCAGCAGAGGTTTCAGGGGCAACACCCCCAAAGCTAAAAATAGATGTAAAATTTCCTTGTAGAAGTATAGTAATTTCTAGTTAATCTGGATCGTTTATTAGGCGGATGATTTCATGGTAGAACTTATGTTTAGTTTAGGGTTTTTTGCCCTCGAAGCAACCCCTCTCTTTGTATGAGGGCATTGTATTTGAGGCTATGTAATAGATGTGTATTCTCCGAGCGAGAAGAAAAGAGGTGAGATTGTGAGAGAAAACAGAGGATATTACAATGGATCTGTTGTAGGTTGCTTCTCTTAATTTTGTTGGATAATAGAAAGGAAGGACTGGCTATTCGAGTGTACGTAGCCCAAACTGGGTGAACCACATATATCTGTGTCTCTCTTGTTTTATGTGTTTTCTGTGTTTATATTTTTGCAATATTTTATGTGTTCCATTTCTCCGTAATATATATTTTTCTAACACTCTTGATAAATACAAGGCAAGACTTGTAGTAAAATGATACACTCAGAAAGAAGGCGTTGACTACACAGAGGAATTTGCTCCTGCAACAAAATGGGGCTAAATTAGAACTCTATTTTCTCTTGGAGCTCAGAATAGCAGGAAGATACACCATATGGATTTTAAAACAACTTTTTCAAATGGCAATTTGAAGGAGGACGTTTATATGTTTCAACGTGAAGGTTTTGTTGTTAAAGGGAAAGAGAAAAAGGTATGCAAATTTTAAGGCTTTGTATGGACTAAAACAAGCATCTCATGCATGGTATAAAAATTTAACTGAATACCTTCTCAAGTTGAATTATAAGTTATTTGATCTAGATGATGCAACTCTTTTTGTTAAGAAAATTGGAAAGTCAGTTGTATATTTGGTTGTGTATGTAGATGATTTGATGATCACTCAAAACAATGATGACTATATAGTGTCTGTTAAAAGAGAATTATTGAAAGTTTTTGACATGAAAAATTTGGGTTTATTACATTATTATTTAGGGATTGAAGTTGATCAAAAACCCAAATATATTTTCATTTCTCAGAAAAAGTATATTGGATAGTTATTGGACAGATTTGGGATGCAAGATTGTAATCTTGTCGCTACTCCTATGGAGCAGAATTTGAAGCTTACTTCCACTGAAGGAAGTATGTTTGAAGATCCAACAAAGTACACATAACTTGTTGGAAGTTTGAATTTTCTGACTACTACTCGACCTGACATAGCTTTTGTTGTAGTGATACTTTCAAGGTTCATGCATAAGCCATGTGAAGGTCATTGGAATGCAGAAAAGTGAGTGCTCAAGTATTTGAGAGGAACTCAAACATATTGCATCAAATATTCCAAAGTTGCATATTTCCATCTCATCGGCTATTCTTATTTTTATTTTGATGGAGACAAGGAGAATGGAGTCTCTACTTCTGGTTATTTGATGAGTCTTGGATCAACAACCATCAGTTGGAAATCACGCAAGCAATCGGTTCCTACTGATTCTACCACCGAAGTTGAATATGTTGCAGCAGCTCAAGCTACAAAAGAAATCATTTGGCTTCGCAAAATACTTGAAGACTTGTAGGAGAAAAAAAAGACTTCAACTCCACTACTTGTCGACAACTCTTTTGCAATTAAGTTGGCCAAGAATCCCAAGTTTCATTATCGAAGCAAGCACATTAACACCAAATATCACTTGATTCAACATTATGTAGAGGCCAAAGTTATTCATCTGACACATTGTCCTACTTCACAGCATATTGCAAACATATTTACAAAGCTACTGGGACGTGAAAAGTTTGAAAAGTTCAAAATGTTACTCAGCATGTCAAATGTCCCTTCGGATTAACGGTAGAATGCTATCTAATCCTTCAAGATTGTTATTGTATACTTCATAATATGTAATTAGTTCTACATTCTGTTTTTATGCTTAATACGTTACCGAGACACAAATGTCTCGTACGTAGATTGCATATGTATAAATATGTAATTTTATCAATAATATGACTCACTTTCCTTATGCTCTTTCATTGTGTTCTTTTATTGCGGAGTTTATACGAAAATCTTTTGGAAACCTATGAATAATTCATGTTGGCCTCCTTTAGTAGACATAGGGTGACAAATTACATGGGAAAAAGGAAATTCAATGTTGTTTTTGGACAAAGGCTCTATAAATAACTTTGCTTGATTCACCCCAGCACTTGAACCCATGTATCTATATGTTCCAAACTTGTAAGTGAAATTGTTTACATACAATTTCCTCTAACTGATATTAAGGAACTTATTTCATTGATCCTGATATCAATATCCTTCATGGAGGCATAAAAATGAATGTTCCTCTTGTATTGAACCATTTCTACAAGACCTTTTCTTCTTAGAATTTGATGCCAACCCCCCACCTCGAGAAACTACAAATGAGTTGTTTATGGTCTTGTTATTAAGCTATTTATTTCAGAAGTTGTATGGCCTCATTTTAAATTTGGGTTGTGCTCATAAGAACTAAATTCTGTCAGTTCATTTTGGGCATGGTATTTTATAGAATTCGAACTCAGAGAATAAGTGTAATCATTGATCTCATGCTCATTAACGCTACCTGTTATCATACACCCTGAATCATTAACATTTCCTGATATAGAAAAGATTTTGATGTTCCATGGATTCGATTCAAAGTAAATTGATGTAGGAGGCACTATTTTTTTGCATCCATGAATTCATGAGATAGATTCCTTCCATCTATTTACTTCCATTATAGTATTTTCATGGTCTCCCATATTTTTTCATTTTACCACCATTAAAAAACAGATTCTCAATTGTCTTATCAATAAAAAATCACTCTAAATCATCAAATCGAAATGTATTGCGACATTCTCCTTCCAACAAATGCATCTTCAATTGCGTTGGCATTGGTGTGTGAATTTTAAAATAGATTTGTAGGGTTTTTTGCAATAACTAAGCGTTGGAAGAACAAACATTTTTTCCCAATTCTTCCACAATTTTTTAAATTTGCTCCCAAAGAAGTCAATTGGGGCCATTCAAAAAAGCCATGTCATGGTTTTTTGAAATTTGCCTCCATCTGTAGAGAATGTGCATTGGAAATATGTTGTCTGAAGACCTCTACGTTTTGTATCATTGTAATAATGTTGCGTTGTCAAACATAGAAAAATTTTATGTTTCATCATCCAAGTCATGATGCAACCCTTTCCATATTTACAAATTTGTATCTAGGTTACCTAGGAAAATAGTAAAACATTTACTTTCCATATTGTTATTTTGAGAGAAAAAATAATGTATATCTAGAACATATACTTTCACCTCCACCATATGTTATCTTATTTCAACCATCTCTATTTTGACATATACTTTCACCTCCACCATACGTTATCTTATTTCAACGATCTCTACTTTGACACTGATACTTTGATCTATTACTACAACTAACATTAAGTGATGAAGGTCTTTCACATATTCAGGTACTCTTAATGAACATATAAGAATATCCTTTGGTTTGAGCAAATAAATTTTTCTCTTCCTTGATCTCTCCCTATCATATTTTCTGTCAATATGCACCTTATATTTTACCACTTCAATTTTGGGTGGTTGTATTGTTTTTAGAAAGTGTGCAACTACATATTGAGCTTTATAAATGGATTCAAGGGCAATAATAATTTTTTTACAAATATTTTCTTTGTCACTTGCTTGAGTTTTTGTTGGGGATTTCAATTTCTCTTCATCGGTTTTTCAAAGGGAAACATTTTGGCATTGTGAGATGTGATATGAGTAGATATGCTAAAAATAAATCTGACATCATCAAAATGGCTTTGTTTCAAAAAATCTTGCAGAAGTGTTTAAAACATGTTTTTGATGGTGGAAATAGATTCAACACCATGAAAAACCTCTGGAGCACTCAAAATCTTGAAGTTTGACAACTATAACCTGGATTTACAAAAATGTCTGTTGGATTTATCAAAATATTACTTGAATTTATGATTTTCAGGAAAAAAAACAGTCTGGTTAGACTATAGCCATCAAAACCCTCCTATTGTTGGATTAAATTCTGAAAAGTGTATCCAACTCGGCCTTTGAGAGAAAAATGATGCTATTAATATTTGGATATGGACTAGAAATACACAAGACACATGTCCTTTTCACCATAACCCATACTCCTCACTATATAATTTAAACTAAAAATGTCATTTTTCCATCTTTGTGGAAAAAGGCTAGATGGTCACACCAGGCTAGGAACTCTTGAAAAAATGTTACAAACTTGTCTTTCAACTCCTATTATGACCTCTGCGCATATGCAACAATTTTTCCATGCATTGCATATCCACATTTCAAACAGAAAAATTCTAGCAAGCCAAAATTCATCTAGGCCTGAAATTGCTTCCTCTGCTTCTGAGGATTGAAAGGGAGAAAAAAAGGGAAAATAAATTTTATCATGGTGCCTCCAGCTCAGTGATCTTATCATTGGTTGAAATTTGCAATAGGGTTGCACCAATGATCGCAGTTTATGCATCGAAATCATTTTCAATGTTGTCTTTGCATGTATTCTACTAATCTAATGTTTTATATCATTCCAAACATTGAGTTGCAAGAGCTCATACGGAATATTTGTTGATGATAGCTAAGACCTTACAACCACCGATATCATGGATACTCCAGATGATATTTGATGGAAACATTTAAATCCATCACATACTCCTTTTCAAATACATTTTCAACAGGAGTGATGCATCCCACTGACTTTTAATGATAACAACTTCTAACATATAACCACAATAGTGATACCCAACCTGAGAAACTCGTCACCTTTTCTAGGTAATATTTCATCTAGATATGGGAAGAATGTTCCCAGCAAAGGACTACCAAGCTCAACCTGAGATTAGTAGCAAAACGCGACATTACAACTTCCAGAGAGTTTCCAATACTTTTGGAAAAGAATTTATAAATGTTCTAACACCCTAAAGTTTCTGATATTTGTCAATGACTCTCAATGGTGCACATCCTTTGTAAATATATAACATTAAGGAAACAATATTCTCTTGAACATCCTTGGGTTCAAATAAACAGAAAATATGAGATGATGAGCAACATCCTTGGAATAATCACAACCAAAATGATGCCCAGAATCTGTTATATAGCCTACAGGTTTGACATTCAATGCACTTTAAATAAAACCTATATTCTATGCAGCAATGGAGAATTGGGAAAAATACATTATGATTCAACATCACAAAATGCACAAACCTCTTTAGAAAATGCAATAAATTGCAAACAACATTCTTTAGATTGATTAATATTGCATACGATTCAACTCACTGCATTTATTATCCATAGAGTCACTAGAGCTTGCTTGAAATTTTTAATATTAGCTCCTTCAAAATTTTACTACAACACCAAATATTTGGATTCCAAAACATATCCAAAAAGTGGCCTGGATAGTATCTGACCCAAATACTCTGAACACAAGTAAATCCTACACATCCATATTCAGAGTATCTATCATAATATTTTACTTATGTCTTTCAAGGAACATACTGAGGTTCTCCATGAAATAAAGTGTGGCTCATAACACTCTATTCTTTAGAAAAGAAACCTCATTTCCACACTAGATTCCCCGACCTTAAACATCGCTATCATAAGAGAAATAAAGTTGTTAACATGCCTATCAACCAGTATAGGACATAGCTAAAATATAGCAGAAACATGACTATAATTTGTATACAATGGCATCCCATTAATTACATAATGAATTCATACAATCACCACCATATCCATTGATACAACATGCCATGCAAACCATGAACCACAAACTTTGACCAATCCAGGAGTAAAAGACATCCATGATATTTATAAGGTATCAATAATAGAAATCACGCACATCGGTTGAACTTAGCTATTAATCATACATACTATAGAATTAACCCCGCACTCACGAAAGTATCAACAATCATAGGGGTGTGCAATGCCCCTCAACCATGAGAATGTTCACATAACTATCTCAGTGCGATTTCATGGGAAACCACATTTCTATCTCAAGAGTGATAATACTCTCATTGTCATAGAACAAAATTTTTTATAATTTAAGTGTAATAGATTACACAAAGAACATAAGTAAGCAACTTATCTTATTAACTAAATGATTGGCAGCTAGGAGAGTGACTTCAACTCTCCACCTAATCATAGGCCAACTGTACTACAATATTTCATGTAGTTGACCACCCCCAAATTGGATTTAGGAGTCTGAGTGGTATGTACTCAAGGAAATCTAGGCCATGCCAATCAATCTAATGACATAGGAATCTAGTGACTACCCCATCTCCACTTGATCAGTATAGGATTAAATCCCCGAGTGACTCCACCTTTTCAACCAAGAATATATAGTACACTAAATCTCCTCTTGCCAAATTATACATCAAGTTGTAGCCCATAGTTTTCCCAAACATGTAAACATGGGTACATAGCACACTAATTTAACCACCTGCAAACCTCATAGGTATCCAAAAGGCACAATTTTTTTCCCTCCACTAATCGGGAATCGATAACACATTGCGGTTCCACCTACTCATCCCATTAGGCCTCCAAAATACACAATGCCTCCACCTTCTTCTTCTCTTCATCAACACTCCTTAGCATGCTCCTCCTACATCAACTTGAGTCCACTTACAATTCATGTATGCCAAAAGCGGCACATGTACATCCACATCACACAACACCACCTCCATGTTTTTCCTTCTAATCATAATACCAATATGATTAGAACCCTCTACTCCTGCACATACCCAGCTTACCATTGAATACCAATACTTCCTATTCTCTAGAAAAAATGATCCTTTCCTTCTGTCCCATCTACCTTTTTCCTTGTTTATCCTTTGGGTGTTTACCACCCAACACTAGTCACAAGTACAAAGGTGGTATAGGCTTGTCCTCCATTAAGGAAGCCCATACTCCACCTCCTTACCTATTGCATAGGCTGTTAAATCTAGTGAGAAAACTAGTGGCACATTAAATGAACATCCTTGAATTAAATTTATTTACCAAAAACCTCCTCCCCAAACTTTGAATCTGTGTCCTCTCGTCTCAGCCAATCATTTTGTTTACATTTCCACAATATTTACATGAATTACAAATTCATAATTCTAATTACAAGAGGCATAGAAAAAAGGGTTTTCACATTATGGTACAAATTAATTTTGATATTCCTATCACAGGAAATTTTAAGGATGGAAAATTATTTTAAAATCTAGAAACCTTAGTGAATATTACTAGTCCCTAAGAAGTAAATTGTAAAAATTTTGGTGATATTTTTGTGAAAATATTCAATTTCTAATGATTTTATATAGGCTCCATAACATTTTGGTGATGTTTAAAATAAAATAATGTTATCCTATAAATTTGGGCGAACCATTTTTATAAAAACTTGAAATCACTCTTCTTTTTTGAAAAAGTATGGTAAATTAGTCCATCTACGAAATTTAACCCCTAAAATTTTCCATGATTCCTATATTTGAAGGCTAGATAAATGTAGATGCTCTAGACAAATGGTCAAGTCTACTAGAAGGGTATTTTCAGTACATAATTTTTTTAGTAGAGAAAATATTACCTTTGCGCTCCTTAAGGTCACCCTCCATGTCAAGGATTGGTGGGAAACTTACTATGAGTGAAGGGCCATGAATGAATCCACACGATTTTCAATTGCACCTACTTGGGACTCTTTTCGAGATGTTGTTAAGGAACAATATTACCCAGTTGGAACCTATGAAGACTAGTACATGTTATGGATCACACTATTGTAGGAAAGAGAACAAGCGGTGCCAAATTTCATAAATATATTTCATACCTTGCACATGAAGTTGGATGTCAAAGAATATGAGTACCATATGGTTCTCAGGTACCATGGTTTCTTGCATCTATACATCCATACATAAATGGATTTCCTTGACATCTCCTTACTTTGCGCAACATATAAATATGTTCTCAAAAGTTAGCAAAAAATTAAATAGAATTATGGAGACTTTGGATCTGTGAATCCTTCACAACAAAAGCAAGGTAAGGGCATCCCTAAATTGTAGAACGAAGTAGATAACTGGGCAGGACCACCCCAAGACAACTCATGGTGTTGGGAGCTTAACAATACTAAGAAGGGGGGTGAATCAATATTGTGCTAGATGGATCATGTATTTCAAATATTTTCCTTATCTTGCAATTAACTAATTATTCAGTGTTTTCCAATATAACATTGTAAAAGAAGATCTAAGCACACATCATAAGTAGAATATAAACAACTGATAAAATTGTCAACCATGAAGCATGAGAAACAATACACATAAAAGCAACACATCAACACATGAACATAGGATATAATATGGAAACCCTTAGAGAAAAACCACCATCTTCTTGTCTCCATTTGCTTCTTCCTATTATTAAAATTCTTCTTTCACATCATCATCACTGGACACCACTAGTGTGAAAAGCCCAACTTGTGATGCATGCGAGCAACCACTTGGTCCAAGCCACTACTTGATTGAATCCACCACTTCCTCAATTGTGCAAGCCACCACCTACTAGAATCCACCACTCCCTTAACTATGTAGGCCACAAGCTATTACAGGTTGTACCACCTACCAGAAGCCACAAATCCCAATAGATTTCCTAGGACACCACATGGGTGAAGTCACCACTCATAAAGTTCTCAACCCACAACCTAAAGGAAGCCACCACTCACAAGGTTCTCAAGCCACAACATGAAGGGAGCCACCACTCCCCAGAATTAGCGAGGCACTATTTTCCAGCAACCACAACTCACTCACTAGAAGCTTCAACCTTCAAACCCTTTTGGGACTCATTTCATCCATTTTCAAACTAGGGCCCACTAATCTTTGCTTAAACACTTGTAGGCCATGTTTCACTATTTTCATATTAGACCCATTATATCCTCTATGCTCATCAATAACACAATCAAATTGGCTCAAAGTCTCTGCAACACATCTCTCTCTTTGTTCCTCAAACAATACATCAACAACATACTCTCATAGGACAACAAATCCACCTCTCTCGCCCAACAACATACAAACTAGTACTACAACATATATAAACTATGACCTCACTGTTGAGCCTCTAATTTTTTACTTTTTTTGACAATTTATCCTTTCTTTTTCACTATGTTGTCATGTACTTCCATCTCATTTCATCTTCTTCATGAGTTAAGAGTCATTTGAGCCATGGAAATAAATCGATAAGGTAAATGTCCATAACTAACTCAAGTCGATATGTTTTACTTTGAAAAATTGGATTGATTACATAGAAGTTATCGAATTGTGCATTTTCTATAGCTAATCTAATATTTCATAGTTGGATCCAAGGTTCTATAGGTTCTTGAGTATTAAAAGTCAGTTGGAGTACATGGGAAGCTACCAAATGTCCTCTGGATGGAAATCCACCTATTGGCCACATGTGGAAGATCACAGATTTAGTGAAACTCTTAACTCAAACCTATATTCAAAGTAGCCATAGCCACCTGTAACATGTAGAATATCCAATGAATTAACTCTATAATCAAGCGAGCAAGAGTTATCATCAAGCAAAAAAGGTTTGAAGATAAGGTTGAAGACTGATGATGTGTGATAATGTGTCTTCTCATGATTCAATCCATCAATAGTGAATCGTAAGAATAAATACTCATATTTTAATTTAGAGACTGATATGTCAATCTCGATTCTAGTTCTCAGGAAATAAAATATCAAGTATTTTATTTTTTAAACTCTATATAAACACTTCATGTGTAAGCGAGAGATATTCAAAGGTTAATGTATGTTTGAGACTTATTATTGCAAAGGGAACTATGTTTACACATTGTAATACAAACATCTATTATGGACTTTCTCTAATTGTTGTTTGTGATTTCAATCTTGTGATCTGAGTTTCTAGCACCTCGTAATCCTGAGGAGGCCCCCCTGAAAATGTATGGGATCAATAGTATAGTTGTTCTCTATTTGATTTCTTTATGCTCTATTTTTCTTGTACTCAGATTAATACTTTGTCTTAGTTTGATGCCATGTTTTCCTAGTTAGGATTTCAACATGCCTTTCTACTTATTTGTATTGCTTTCCCATAGGTCAAGATCTTGAGAAAGAGATAAAAAACAACTAAAAACATTTACTACGTTGTTCTTTTATTGTTTAGTCTCAGATTTATAGTTGACATTTATGATTAGCTATGGTTTAGTATGCACACATTAGTAATCTCCTAGGCTTCATGCACTTTAATCCATGTCATTGACTTTTCATTTAATGTAAAGTTTCATTTCTTTCCTAGTTATTAGATTTACTTTCAAAGTCTCATATATTAGATTTGATTTTGATTCATATATTAGACTTGCATTCAAGAACAACACACTAGAATCGTCTTTGAATTTAATAGATTATATTTATTTCAAAATTCACAATAGATTAGTTTTCCTTTCAAAGTTCAATAGACTATATTTATTTTCAAATCCCAATAGAATAAATTTCATTTCTTGTTCAATATAATAGAGTTTCAAAGTTTTCATAGTATAGAACTAGAATAGATTTGTCTTGAATTCCTTTACTTTTCATGTTCTAAATTACATGATTTATTTGATATAGTTTGATGAGCCTCATCATTGGGTAACTATATGAACCTTCATTCACCTCCTAGATTAGTCAAATCAACTTTTCTCACAACTTCTTACATGTTTCGATTATATTTTACTTAATGAGATGAGTTAAAGTGATATAGTGGACTAATGTGCATTGAATGGAGGTTTGTGAGAGAAAATCAGGGAATTTTGGCAATATTAAGGGTTGAAACTCGAATGGGGCAAGGAAGAGAGATTGTAGGAGGTAAATCCTCCTCATTTACTCCTCCCTCATTCGAATATTCCTCCATCAATCACACCATCTCGGAGTACAAGCAACCAAGTCATGAAGATCAAAAGGCAGTCAAGCAAGTGATAGTCAAAGAGTTAGTTCATCTCGAGTTTGGGAGCTGAGCCTCTCTAGATTCAAGGAAGTCATTGGAGACTTCAATTGTATAAATAAAGAGGCCTAGAGCCTCATTTGGATTCAAATTTTTGTTGTAAAAACACTAGTTATTTTTGAGCTCCAGACTTGTGGAAGACATTGCTATGTAATTTTATGTTTTGATAATGAGAATGAGCTTTTTCATGATCCAGTACTGAGTTAACTTAGAGGGATGAAGCTCTTGTGGTAGGGCCCAACCCTTGCAGCAAAGGCTCCTCTTCTTGTATCTGTAAGCTTATATTAGTTTCATAGATTCATGGTTAAATTGTCCTTAGAAGTATTTCATTGCAAGTAGTGTAGATTTGATTAGTTTGTTTATTAGTTTGCTTCCATTTGTGCTTTACTTCAGTAGTAGGTTATAAAGGATAAAAGGAACACTAAAAATCTGTCAATAGGTGTCTTGGTCTCACTTCTTCCTTCAGGAATCATGATTTGAGGAGAGGAGCCCTATGCAACCCCAAAAAGACATATTTCTACTTTCTCGTAGACTTTAGAGTTTATTGTACTTGAGCCAACATTTCATCAATTTGAAAGTATAGGATTTAACTACCATTTCCTCCATTTTCAGTCTTACAGTAGATCTCATCAATGATTCCATTTTATTCTACAATTTCCCTCATGCATGAAGAAGACATCTAGCTCATTAAACTTTATTTTTCTAGCTTAGTGAAATTCTTCTTGTTTACATAATTTTTGGAAAAATACCATTGTTTGATGCAGTGCAGGTGTTTCAGAAGTAGAGAAAGATTTCATGGCAAGAAACCTCCTTCCAACTTCATCCATCCATAATCATTCCTTGCTTTCACTAAGGCCTTCACCAATTTCATGATTTTACATGGAAACTTCTCCAAGCATGTTGAGCAAATCCAACCATATCCCAACCTTATTTTTCATTTCTGAGTGATCCTAGGCATTTTCTCACTCCATTCCACCCACCACCCACCTTCCCTATGCCTTCCATCACTTTTGGTACCTATCGTTTTTCTCTCGGCTATATCATGTAGAAATACAGGGAATCCTATAGGTTTTCTTGTAGTGGCCTGTTTTGAGGCCGAATTGAGGGAAAACCTCTAGGAATCCACACAAGGTCACCTAAGGGTCTCCCAAACCTTCCAACCATCCACCAACATCTCTACACCATCTCCCACACCACCAATAGAGATTAGCTTTCACACGTCTTTTTCCATTAAAAGAACAGAAAGAAAAAATAGATTTATTTCAGTCATTTACATGCACAGTAGTAATGTTTGATGTTTTGAAATTCCATGCTTAGGAAAGTAGAATTGCATATATGTTATCTTGGCATTCTTGTAAAGCATAGTTTCTCAATAGTTAGTTAGGAAATAGTGTTCTTTTAGCATTAGATTTCAGTCCTTTTCCTTATTGCTGTAGACAAGCTTTCTCCTAGAGTAGATTTCTCTTTCTTTCACCAGTAATCAAGCTTCTTCTTAATCCATAGAAGTCTAGCTTGAAAACCCTAGTGGTCATTCACCAGCTAAACAATGAAAAAAGGCAGAACCATCACTTTTACTAGTGTATTCAACACTGTCACCTCCAAGTTTGTACGAACTCCAGGTTGATAAAGTAAAGTTTGTAGCCCCAGGAGTTCCAACATTCTTTCTACAATACTAGTTCTCATCACTTTTTGGCATCGTTAATGGGGAGGTGTCTGATTAATTTAGTTTTCTTCCTTCTCCATTCGCATTCTTTGCTTTCCTTTCAATTCTGCAAGTAAGCTTTCAATCAAGTAGTTAATTTTTCATTCAGTCAGTAGTTTTCATTTAGACTGCAAATTCAATTCTACAATTACTTTCAAAGTTTGAAAAACAAAAAACACAACAAAAACATTTTTTTCATGCCTTGTAGGAATAGGGATAAATTAGAGAATTTTTTTCCAAATACCCCGACTACCTCAAACATCCAACCTTTCCTCTTCTTCGGTGGCTATGAACTGGAGGAACCCTTAGGTAAGAAACCAGACATATTTAAAGGACCTACAAGTGAAGAAGAAGAAGAACCCATTCCTAGTGAACCAATGGCTGAAAAGAGAAATGACATAGGAAATAGAGAAAGATTTGATGGTACCTTTCCCATCAGGGAAACCAATGGGGATACTAAGATGAAAGATATAAGCCCATCTTCCCTTCCTCATTTCCATGGCCTGACATCAGAAGATCCAGATGCTTTCTTATTTGAGGTGTTGGAATTATGATACATATGTTGTACTTGATGGAAACCCACTCATCTCAGATGATAAATTATAGTGCAGCAAAGTTCACGCACTTTCATGCAGATAAAAGTTCCTTTCATGCAGAGAAATGTTCACGCACTTTCATGCAGAGAAAAGTTCCTTTCATGAAGAGAAACGTTCACGCACTTTCATGTAGAGAAAAGTTCACGTACTTTCATGCAGAGAAAAGCACACGCACATGGGAAATCTTATGGTTGGTTCATGGTATTAGTCTGACAGTGTTTGAACCTATGGTTTTGGTCTGTGGTATTTAGTCCTTGGTATTTGAACCTATGGTTTTGGGCCATGGTATCTCGTCATAAGTGTTGATCCCAAGTATTGGGTCCATGGTATTGAATTGTTATGGTTTTTGGTCCATGGTATTGTGAAAGGCCTATGGCTATAAAAGAGGAAGGAGATCATTTGGAAAGGCATCTTTTGAATCATTGAATATCTGATAAAGTGCTAGATCTGGAATATTGTGATTGGGTTATGGTGCAGATCTGGATCTGAATGAAGAATGAACCTGAGCGCAAGGAGAAGGATAAGTTCTATTGATGGCTCAAAATCTTAAGGCTGGAATAGTGGTATCTCTATATGATTTTCATCTGTGATATGTGGCGCACACTTGATCTATAAATCTAATAATCTGGGTTAACTAATATCTGAATGTTTGAAAGAATGAATTTATAGATCTGTACGCAGGTTCAGTGAAGCAAAGACGTGTATACATGTTGTTCTTGTAAGGGAAAGTTGCGTATACGCATGTCGATATTGACATAGAAGCATATGCACGAAGGTTTCTAAATAGTGAAGTAGTGTACCCCTCTTGATTTATGTTCTAGCTACTTATGTTTATTGCTACAGTGTTCTGGGTTCAGAAGTGGGGTGTGATTACTGTTATTATGATCTGGGTACAATCGTCAGAGAAGTGTTTATTTTGATTTAGTTTTGATTGGTGAAAAGGTGATTGGTTGATGCAAAAATTCTTGATGTTTGATTGATGTTATTTGTGGATCTAGTCTGAAAATTTATGAAACGTGGTCCCTGGAAGGAAGAGAAGGTTGTAGTCTTCTGTAGGTAGCAGCTTGCGTACTAGTATCTCAACTAGTACAAGAACTAAGGGGGTTGTAGATCCCTTCTAGGAGAAGCTGGAAAATGAGAGAGGATTGTAGCTCTCTACAGGTAGTAGCCTGCGTACTAGTAAAGGACTGCACCAATATAGAATCATTGTAAAAAGAAGTTTCTAATTAAAAAGATAGAGACATATTGCAGCAGGTGATTTTCACCCACATTGGGTTTCCACCTTATATCTTGTGTTCTTGTGTGTGATTGTATTTTGCTCTATTTTTCTGTTCCTGGTTACTGTTTATATGATCCTAATGCACAGATTAATGTTCAACATCTGTAGAATATTTTAAATTATAATTTTGTATGGTATACGCGGGTTTCCTTATCTGTAGTTGCATATATATGCGATTTTCTCTAACTGAAGTAGCGTATATGTTCTGGGTTTGAAAAAGAAAATAATTGACTAGATAATACTGATTCACCCCCCCTTCTCAGTATTATTTCCAACAATTGGTATCAGAGCGGGTCCTTCAGAAGAAGCTTGATCGCTTGAAGGAAGATCTATCATCATGAGCAACTACGAGAGAGAAGCATCAATCAGGCCACCAATTTTTGATGGGACCAACTTCGTCTATTGGAAGGTAAGAGTTACAGCCTATCTTCAATCTCTTGGTACAAAAGTCTAGGATATCATAGATATAGGGTACACTTTTCCATCAGCAACTCCTACCGATCCGGCTGAGAAGAAGCAGTTTGAAACTAATGCAAAGGCTGTCAATACTCTATTAAGATGTCTATGTCAATCAGAATTCGTCAAGGTTATGCAGTATAAAACCGAAAAGGAAATATGGGACAAGATCATTCTGAGCTATGAAGGAGATGAACAAGTAAAAAAAGCAAAACTTCAAACCCTCAGAATTCAATATGAAAATCTCAGAATGTACAATGATGAAAGTGTGGCTAACTATTTCCTATGCATAGATGATATTATTGATTGTATGAAAAATTTGGGTGAAGAAATAAAAGAGGTTGTTGTGGTTGAAAAGGTTCTGAGATCTTTGTCTTCTAAGTTTGAATCAAAAGTTTCTGCAATAGAAGAAAAGGATAATCTACAGAAAATTACCATGTCGCAACTACACAAAATTCTAACCGCTTATGAAGTGAGGAAAGGGGGACCATCAGACAGAAGAGAAGCCATATTCAAGGCCTCAGGAAAAGGACATTCTTATGACTCAGGACATATGTCAGACGAAGAGGAAGAATCAAATTTTGTCAAGAACCTTCAACGGGGTGCTAGAAGATTCATAGGTAAGTTACTTTTCAAATGTTTTGCTTGTGGAACAGTCAGTCACTATGCTACCAAGTGTCCTCATAAAGGTAAGGAACCTGTTAGATGGAACAAGAAAAAGAATGTAAATAAGAAAAGCTATTACACTCATGAAGAGAGTGATGGATTTTCAAATAGAGATGAAGATGAACAAGGTAATAATTATAGACTTTTAATGGCTTTTGAAGATGATGATTTCATGGATGCTATAGATGAAGAAGGTATTTATGAAGAGATTTCTAAACTCAAAATTTTTTTAGAAGAGAAAAATATGATTATTGATACTCTGCAATTCCAATTGGCTGAAAGTGAAAAACATCATGAAAAGTTAGAATGTGAAATAGTGGGACTTAGAAAAGAGATTTGAGAAAACTAAAGCTCTTAATCTTAGATTTGTTAAAGGATCTGAAACGTTAGATGAGATTATCAAAGTACAGCGTTCTCCACTAATCAAGATAGGTCTGGGATATAATGAAGAAGCATCTCAAGCACAGAAGCCATCCACCTCCAAAAGTTATATTGATGCAGCAAGGAGAAGTGAACAAATTGACAATCAACAGCAAAGGCACAATTCTACTCACCAGGTAAATCAGGGACATTTTTCTTCAAGAATGAATAGAGATCACCAAGTAAATCAGGGGTAATCTGCTTCAAGGATAAATAGAAGCTACAACAGACCACATGTAAATCATTCTCAATTTTCCTCGATAATGAATGTCAATGAAAACTACAATCGTTCGGTCCGCAGGGTTGATAATCGCAGGAATTTCTTCAATGGCCAATGTTTCTGTTGTCACAGCTTTGGACATAAAGCAGCTCAGTGTGTTGCCTACAAAACTATCATGACTAGAGAAACTCAAGAGCAGAGGAGTATGACTGGGATGATGAAAATGACCTACAATAACTTTTCTGCTCTTGAAAATGAAATAGAATGTTCTATTTGTAATAATTTTGGTCATGAAGATTCTGAATGCAGGAGCAGGTTTTGGCAGGCAACTCAGAAGGAGCAAGCCTCAAATATCAAAACATGGAGAGTGAAAGAACCACAACCAGAAAGATGTGGTATAGCCTTATATGCAGAAGTGTAGGAAAATCAATGGTACATCGACAGTGGATGTTCAAAACATATGACAGGTGATAAAGAAAAACTTCAGACATATAGTGCCTTGGAGAAGGAGAAGAAGGTCTCATTTGGAAATGACACCCCTGCACTCATAAAAGGTAAAGGTTCTGTTCTTTCAAAAGAAAAGGTCAAAGCAGGAAATGTTATGCATGTTGATGGCTTAAAGCATAATCTATTGAGTGTCAGTCAGATGTGCGATCAAGGAACAGAGGTAATATTTCGATCAAATGGATGTAGTGTTCGTGATCTTGATGCAGGAGAAACAATGATCAAAGGTATAAGAACTCCAAATAATTTATACATATTCAAACAAGGACAACAACAATGCTATCTGAGCAATAATGATGAACACTGGCTATGGCACCGGAGGTTGGGGCATCTAAGCTTCTCACAGATAAGGAAAGCATGCAAATACCAGGCAGTTTGTGGTCTTCCAGACATCAAAATTCCAGATAATGCAATATGCAAATCATGTAAGTTTGGTAACCAAACCAAAAATAACTTCCCTGAGAAGGAAGGATCAGCTAGCAGGCCACCTAAGCTTGTCCAAACTGATGTATGTGGTCCATCTAGGAAAAGGTCACCTCGGGGAGAAGAATACTTTATATTGTTCATTGACGACTATTCAAGGATGGTTAGGATAGGACTAATGAAGCACAAAGATGAAGCCTTCGAAAAATTCAAATCCTTCAAAGCTTTGGTTGAAAACAAATCAAATCACAAAATTAAATGCTTCAAGTCTAATAGAGGTGGGGAGTTTACCTCAAATGAATTTTTTGATTTTTGCGAAGAACATGGAATAAGAAGAGAATTCTCTAGAGCCAGGACTCCTCAACAAAATGGAGTAGTTGAAAGGATGAACAGAATGGTTCAACAAATGGCTCGTGCTATGCTTGATGAGTCTAGAACTCCCGCAACTTTCTGGGGTGAAGATGCATTTGCTACAGTTGTTATTCTCAACAAAACAAATGTCCGAGTGAACAACACTCAAACCCCTCATGAACTCTGGTATGGTGAGACTCCTTCGCTAAAATATTTCAAAATTTTTGGAAGCAAATGCTATATCAAAAATACTAATGAACATCTTGGCAAGTTGGAACCTAGAGCAGATGAAGGCATTCTCCTTGGTTACTCTCCCCACAACAAAGCATACAAGTGTTATAATAAAAGGCTTGGAAAAATTGTTGAAAGTAGTGATGTAGTGGTTGATGAAGAAGAAAGCACTCCTAGGTAGGTAAGATCTGAAGATTTCGAAGATGATGAGGACTATCCTTCAACATCAAATTAGACTCATGATGAAGAAGAAACCTATGAAGAAGAAACCCATGAGGATCCTAGGGAACAGATAAGGATAGAAGAGAAGACTCCATCTAGATACGTTCAAAAGAATCATCCAAAAACTCAAATTTTGGGGCAGAAAGAGGCAGGTATACAAACAAGAAGAACAATTGCAGAAGCTTCAAGCTATTTGGAATTACTCTCCTCCACTGAACCACAAAATGTAAGAGAGGCATGCAAAGATGAATG
>APFE031048156.1:0-44590 GCA_000404065.3 Pinus taeda | reverse complement strand
GATGAAGACTACTCTCCAAATCAGACAGATGATGAAGAAGAACCTCAAGAGGCACCAGAGGAACAGATAAGGATAGAATAGAAGACTCCATCTAGGTATGTTCAGAAGAATCATCTAGAATCTCAGATTTTGGGGCAGAAAGAAGAAGGTGTACAAACTAGAAGAACAATTGCAGAAGCCTCAAGCTATTTGGCATTGCTCTCCTCCACTGAGCCACAAAATGTAAAAGAGGCATGCAAAGATGAATGCTAGGTCAAGGAAATGGATGATGAACTTGAGCAGATTGAAAATAACAACACTTGGGAATTGGTTCCTAGACCAAAAGATAAAATGTCATAGGGACAAAATGGATATTCAAAAACAAGTTGAATGAAAATGGGGAAGTTGTTAGAAATAAGGCCAAACTTGTTTGTAAAGGGTATGCTCAACAAGAAGGAATAGAATTTGAAGAAACTTTTTCTCTCGTTGCTAGACTTGAGGCCATCAGAATTTTCCTTGCTCTCTCTAGCTTTCAGAAGTTCAAAGTATTTCAAATGGACATGAAATCAACCTTTCTGAATGGAGACTTAGAAGAAGAAGTGTACATTGAGTAGCCAGATGGATTCATCCTTGGTAATGACCCAAATCTTGTATGCAGATTGAAGAAGGCTCTCTATGGTCTCAAATAGACTCCAAGGGCTTGGTACTATCTTCTGGACAAATACCTTCATCAACAAGGTTTTTCAAAAGGATCAATAGATAGCAATCTTTATATAAAAATTGAAAATAACAAATTGCTAATACTTGTTGTGTATGTGGATGATATCATCTTTGGCAGCAATGAAGAAGTTATGAGTCAAAACTTTTCCTTGGTGATGCAGAAGGAATTTGAAATGTCTTTACTTGGAGAACTGACATATTTTCTTGGTTTACAAATCCAACAAAATAAAGGCGGTATCTTTTTATCTCAAACTAAGTATCTCAAGCAGATCTTGAAGAAGTATGGCATGGAAGATTCGAAACCAGTATGCACTCCTATGGTCACAGGATGCAGCCTCAGTGCAAATGATGAATCAGCAGCAGTGCATCAACCAACCTATAGGTCCATGATTGGAAGTCTACTCTATTTAATAGGTACCCGAACAGACATCATGCATGTAGTAGGAATGGTTGGAAGATTTCAGGAAAATCCTAAGGAAACTCATCTTCAGGCAGTAAAGAGAATTTTCAAGTATCTTCAAGGAACTCAAAGCTATGGCCTATGGTATCCTTGAGATGCGGGTCTCACTCTTCATGCTTATACAGATGCAGATTGGGCTGGAAGCGTGGATGACAGAAAAATCACTAGTGGTGGTGCATTCTTTATGGGTTCCAGATTAGTATCTTGGTTCAGCAAGAAACAGAGTTCTATTGCATTATCTATAGCTAAATCATAATATGTGGCTGCTGCATCCTGTTGCACTCAACTCCTTTGGATGATGCAAACCTTGCAGGATTTTCAAATCACTTGTACACCACCTATCTCCATCTTATGTGATAATACAAGTCCAATCAGCATTTCAAAGAAACCAGTCATGCATTCAAAGACCAAGCACATACCGATCAAGTATCATTTTCTCCGGGAACAAGTGCTGGAACAAAAGTTCAAATTGGAATATGTTCCCTCCATGGAACTAGTTGCTGATATTTTTACCAAACCATTGCCCAGGGAGACATTTTAATATCTCAGACAGAAGATGGGGGTTGTTGATGCATCATCATGATGTTGAATCTTGTTTGTTGTACGCAAGTGGATACACGTACATTTGCTGGTCTATGTGGGTCGAATGGGTCTATCAGAGGTCATCTGGCACAGGTTCAGGGGGAGAATATATTCTTCTAATGATGCATTGTTAGCATTATCTTAGAAGTCCTTGGTTTGATTTCTCAAGAGTTTTCTGGTGGAGTAGATCAATGTGTGCTGGTCTAAAGGTTGATTCTGCTGATAGTTATTCTTGTCTCTATGTCATGTACTTCTTTTCATATCAAGGTCATGTAACGGCCTATTTTGGTTTCCCCACTATGCCTGGGATGAATGCGTTTTTTCTATCTTGTGTATTCCCACTTGGATGGGAGATGGATGTATGTATGAGTCTTGATGATAGGAAGGTTACTTATGATGTATGGAGTCATGTTCTTTCTTGTAGAACATATTTTTGCAGACAACATTTCAACATAGAGCATATACAAAGGGGGAGCTCGTTCAGAGTTTTCAGTAGGTACTCAGGGGGAGTATGGTAGTCCGCCCCTTTTCCCTTGATGTCAAAGGGGAAGAGTGATTGATTGTTGTTGCCATCAAGTCCAAAGGGGGAGATTGTTGGCATTATGATACATATGTTGTACTTGATGGCAACCCACTCATCTCAGATGATAAATTATAGTGCAGCAAAGTTCACGCACTTTCATGCAGAGAAAAGTTCCTTTCATACAGAGAAAAGTTCACGCACTTTCATGCAGAGAAAATTTCACACAGAGAAAAGTTCCTTTCATGCAGAGAAAATTTCACACACTTTCATGCAGAGAAAAGTTCCTTTCATGAAGAGAAAAGTTCATGCACTTTCATGTAGAGAAACGTTCACACACTTTCATGCAGAGAAAAACGAACACACATTGGTCAATTATCTGGTCAATTAATTTCTTTTTCAAACCCAGAACATATACGCTACTTCAGTTAGAGAAAAACACGTATATATGCAACTACAGATAAGGAAACTCGCGTATACCATACAGACTTATAATTTAAAATATTCTACAGATGTTGAACATTAATTTGTGCATCAGGATCATATAAACAGTAACTAGGAACAGAAAAAGAGCAGAAGACAATCACACACAAGAACACAAGATATAAGGTGGAAACCCAATGTGGGTTAAAACCACCTGCTGCAATATGTCTCTATCTTTTCAATTAGAAACTTCTTTTTACAATGATTTTGTACTAGTGCAGTCCTTTACCAATATGCAGGCTGCTACCTGCAGAGAGCTACAACCCTCTCTCATTTTCCAGCTTCTCCTGGAAGGGAGCTACAACCCCCTTAGTTCTTGTACTAGTTGAGATACTAGTACGCAAGCTGCTACCTGCAGAAGACTACAACCTTCTTTTCCTTCCAGGGACCACGTTTCATAAATTTTCAGACTGGATCCACAAATAACATCAATCAAACATCAAGAATTTTTGCATCAACCAATGACCTTTTCACCAATCAAAACTGAATCAAAATAAACACTTCTCTGATGACTGTACCCAGATCATAATAACAGTAATCACACCCCATTTCTGAACCCAGAACATTGTAGCAATAAACACAAGCAGCTAGAATATAAATCAAGAGATGTATGCTACTTCACTATTTAGAACCCTGCGTGCATACGCTTCTGTGTCAATACCGACATACGTATACACGACTTTCCCTTACAAGAACAGTGTGTATACACGCCTTTGCTTTACTGAACCTACATACAGATCTATAAATTCATTCTTTCAAACATTCAAATATTAGTTAACCCAGATTATCAGATTTATAGATCAAGCATGCGCAACATATCACAGATCAAAATCTTATAGAGATACCACTATTCCAGCCTTAAGATTTTAAGCCATCAATAGAACTTATCCTTCTCCTTGCGCTCGGGTTCATTCTTCATTCAGATCCAGATCAGCACCATAACCCAATCATAGTATTCCAGATCTAGCACTTTATCAGATATTCAATGATTCAGAAGATGCCTTGCCAAATGATCTCCTTCCTCTTTTATAGCCATAGGCCTTTCACAATACCACGGACCAAAAACCATAACAATTCAATACCATGGACCCAATACTTGGGATCAACACTTATGACAAGATACCATGGCCCAAAACCATAGGTTCAAATACGAAGGACTAAATACCACGGACCAAAACCATAGGATCAAAAACTGTCGGACTAATACCATGAACCAACCATAAGATTTCCACCCCTGATATCTTGGATCAATGCGGGAGCGGAGGAGCAAAACGACAATGGCTAAGTCAGGCGATTAGGGTTTCTCAGACCTGCGGCGGCAGGCTGCCCTGTTCTCTGGCGTTCTAACCTGACAGGGGCAGCTTTTTACCTGGACGGAGTCTGGGCGTTACGTTTCAATGGACTCCCCGCGGGGGGAGGGTAACAAAGAGCCGCACGGCGGCGAGCACCAGGAAGGACCGGAGGTCACCAATGATGAAGTTGCAGCCCAAATTGCAGCAGCGGAGGAAACAGAGGCTAATATCAGCAATGCGAACAATACGGTAAGATCCTCTACCTGCAAACCTGTAGCAGCGTACATGCTGGAAGTTGAATTACCAGGACCTAGTATAAATACCCGTATTCAGTTTATGCAAGATCATGCCATTATATGCAAGTTTATGGGTCTTTGGCCTACAGAGAGAGCATTAAGAAACTGGTTAAATAGAACCTGGAAACCCAAAGGAGAAATCACCCTTTTAATAGGCCCAAAGGGTTTTTTCACGGCCATTTTCAACTGTCTTGAAGATAGGAACAGAGTCTTCGAAGGAGGGCCTTACTTCTTTAACTCAGCAGGGCTCTTCCTCAGAGAATGGAAGGCAAGATTCAACCCAGATACTGAGGATTTAAGCTATGCTCCAGTCTGGATCCGCCTGTACTCTCTTCCATGGGAATACTGGGGGGAAGACACTTTAAAAGCCCTTGGATCAAAGATAGGCGATTTTGTTAAAGTCGCAGAAGAAACAAAGGCAGTGCGACACACCACTTATGCCTCTTATGCTAGAATCTGCGTCTATATGGACCTGAAACAGCCTCTTCCAGACAAAATACGCCTTTTTCATGAAGACCGTGACTGGATTCAAGTCTTAGACTATGAGCATGTCCCATTTCGTTGCAGAAGGTGCCACACTCTGGGACATCTCTTCAGAGATTGCCCGCTAAATATCAAGCCGGATACTCCAAGCAAACAAGAACCACAACAGCAGGATGGGTTCACTAAAGTAAATAATAGAAGACGCGGACACAAAAAGACTCCTGCTAACGCAAAAGAGAAAACAGAAAAGGCCACGAAGACGAAGCCATCGACAAGTAATAGTTTCGAAGCATTATCGCAAGAAGATCAACAGGATATGCCCGAATCAAATTCAAAAATCGGCAAACTTAATCAACCAGAAAAGTCCATGAAAACCCAAGAAGGCAGGAAAGAACAAATGGTTACAGAAAACTGGTCCAATCCGGATATGGAGATAGATAATCCTTCCCACATCCAAGACAAGGGGAAGCAAGCTGAAGTCACGGCACAAGAAGCACAGTTCATGGAAGACGACAGTGAAACAATAGATGTGGGGGAATTGGATCTCCTGGGGTTAGAGCAGGCATGCAAGACAGGCAACTTTGACAAAATCCCTGAAACACAAGTTGATAATCTAGTAGAGATCTTGAAAAAAGCTCAAAAGAAATATTCACTTGGAATTCAAACAGGCAGCCAATGGGATGGTAAATTCATATACAAAGACAGCAAGAAGAGAGGACGCAAGACGGCCTTAGAAAGAACAATAAAGATAGGTGAAGTTTTGGTTGAGTCAGGCAGATATGCCAAACTCACCAAATATTTCAATACCAGCCCCAAATCTTCCCAATGAAGGTGATCTCATGGAACATAAGAGGGCTGAACGGCCCCAAGAAAGGAAAACTACTTAAAAATTTGATTATGGAAGAAAAACCAACCATCATTTTTTTACAGGAAACAAAATGTAACTCGAAAATCTTGGAAAGAATAGCAGCCACGGCTTGGCCAGGAGGACAAGTCACCACTGTAGATGCACAAGGAGCCTCTGGAGGATTGGCAATCCTTTGGGATGCAGGAAAAATTCAATTAAACAATATGAATGCAAATAAGAACTTCATTCAGGCAGAGTTCCATATCATGGGTACTAACATTCATGGTCACTTAACTAATGTTTACTTCCCTCAAGAAAATCCCCAAAAAGCAGCAATTCTAGAAAACATATCTCAACTTAATAATGGCAGGCGCCTTCCACTCTGGATTTTGGGAGGCGATTTCAACATGATAGCCTCTTCAGAAGAAAAAAAAGGAGGCAGATGCAGAATCAACAGGGATGGCACCTTACTGAAAGACTTCATTCATAATAACTGGCTCATTGATATTCTCACAGCTAATGGCATATTCACCTGGACGAACAAGAGAAGCACAGCTCTCCAAATCGCGTCCAAACTTGACAGATTTCTGGTCTCTGATAATGTTGTTCATCTCGGAGGAGAGTTTACAGCGCACATAATTCCTTTTTCTGGATCCGACCATTGGCCAATAGAATTGCATTGGAATCGGCCAGGTAACAACATTAAAAGACCATTCAGATTTGAAAATTTCTGGTTTTCTCACCCAGACTTCAAAGATTTCATCCAGAAGACCTGGCAAATTAGTAACCCAAATGCGCCTACAAAAATGGAGAGATTCCAAAAAAAACTGAAGATGCTCAAGGCTGAAATCAAGCGGTGGAACAAGAATACGTTTGGCAATATCCTAAAAGAGAAAGAGCGGATAATTGAAGGAATCAAACAAATACAACAAAAAATCATTTTAGAAGGGCGTACAGAAGAACTGGCACAAAAAGAGCAAGATCTGGAAAAAAAACTTCTAGCACGGGAGGAACAGGAGGAAGTATTATGGCGACAAAAATCTAGAATCAGATGGCTAAAAGAAGGAGAGAAAAACACCAAGTTCTTCCATAGATCTACAATCCAAAGGAGAATGAGAAATAATATAACACAAATCATCAATGAGCAGGGAGAAAAAATGGAAACCCAAGAAGAAATTGAACGTGAATTTATACAACACTTCAAGGAAATGAGTAAGGAGCCCAGTATAAATCGAACAGCAGCCATAGAAGAAATCACGCAACACATCCCGCATCTCATATCAGAAGAGCAGAACTCCTTGCTCCTCAAGCCGATCAGCATGCAGGAGGTGGAAACAGCAGCCTTCTCCCTCAAAGCAGGTAAAGCTCCAAGCCCTGACGGTTTCACTTCAAACTTCTTTCATTATTTCTGGGAATTAATCAAATGGGAAGTCTGGCAAGTAGCAGAGGAATCTCGCAGCATGAGGTGGATGTACCCAGGTCTAAATTCCACCTTCATCGCCCTAATTCCTAAATCGGAGGAGTCCAACAGGCCTGATAAATACAGACCGATAGCCTTATGCAATATTATATACAAGATTATCTCTAAGGTGGTGGCACTTCGGCTAAAACCAGTGCTCCCTCACATCATATCTCCTGAACAATCCGGGTACGTGGAAGGGCGTCAAATTCTGGATGGCATAATCCTCACCCATGAGATTATCCACTCCCTCAAGCAATCAAGGAAACCAGGTATGCTACTCAAAATCGATCTCTCCAAAGCTTTCGACAGCATAAGTTGGGGATATATGCAAAAAGTTTTACATGCTTTTGGTTTCGACAATACTTGGATAAGATGGGTCAGAAGCCTCATATCCTCGGCCTTTTTTTCTATTCTTATAAATGGCATTCCGACTTCAACCTTCCATGCCTCCAGAGGAATTAGACAAGGCCATCCCCTTTCGCCGTTTCTCTTCATTATTATGGCGGAAGGATTGGGTAGATGTATTAAAAATGCCATACAAAACCGAGATCTTAAAGGCATCACTCTACACCAAGCCCCCACTGTCTCTCACCAGCAATTTGTCGATGACAACATGCTCTTTGGCTATCCCTCTGTTCAAGAAGCCCGGGCCTTAAGCTCCATGCTCCTTCTTTTCTTAAAAGCCTCAGGCACCCTAATCAACTCAATTAAATCCCAGATTTTCTTCTTCAACACGCATCCCACCACCCAACGAGCTATAGCTCGGATCCTCGGTTTCTCTATTGCCTCCCTACCTTCAAAATACTTAGGAGCACCTCTCTTCGATTTTGCCAGGAAGCACTCATCATGGACCTCCCTCTTGGAAAAATTAGAAGCCAAATTATCTCTTTGGACTCACAGATCTTTAAACATGGCCGGCAGACTTATTCTAATCAAAGCTATCTTGCAATCCATGCCTTTATACTTATTCTCAATTCTAGCTGCCCCGAAATGGATCCTCAAAGCAATTAAAAAATTACAGAGAAATTTCCTATGGGGCTACTCTGGTCCTCACAGAAAATGGGCTCTTGTCAAGTGGGAGAAGGCATGTCTTCCAAAAAAGGGAGGAGGAATAGGCCTCCGTGATCCGGATCACAGCAATAGAATAATGGGAGCCAAAATCTGGTGGAAATGGCTAACATATCCAGATACCCAATGGGCACAAATTTGGACAGCGAAAGATGCCAGCAATCTGCCTCTGAAGGAACGGGCGAGAATGACAGAAATCAACAAAGGTTCCGTCATATGGAATTCAGCGATTCTCAACAAAGATCTCATACAACAACACTGTTTCTGGGAAGTTAAGAGTGGATGTGAAGCTCATTTCTGGACAGATTCATGGCAACAGTTACCAAGCATAAGTAACATACTCCAAGATCTCCCCAATCAGAACCTCACACAACTAGAAACGATCGATCAATTCTGGACCAATAATAACATAAGTGATCATCGCGAATGGAAGGATGCCAGAGAGATTTTACCTCACAGCACAGCGGAAGTTCAGAAAGCATTAGCAGAGGAGCTAAAAGAGAGGACAATAATCAAGAAGGAAGGACCAGATTCGCTAAGATGGGGATATGCAGAGAAAGGCACTTTCACCTCCACGGAAGCCTACCACTTAATTATAAAAGGCAACTACATAAAAGATCAACTTTGGGAGAGAATTTGGAAACCTCCCTTATGGCCGAAGATATCCACATTCCTTTGGTTGTTGTCGCACAATAGAATTCTCACATGGGACAATTTAAGAAAGAGGAAGTTTGCAGGACCCTCCATTTGCCTTAACTGCAACTCAGAGGAGGAATCAGCAGCCCATCTCTTGCACCTATGCCCCCTCAGCCGCAGAGTTTGGGAGAAAATTTCCTTTCGCTGTCAAAGGATGATCAGAAACCAGGGTGACATAATCAACATGTTACGATCATGGCCACAGCAACCGTATCAGAGTAATATTCTCAACACCCTATGGCAAATCATTCCAGGCACAGTAATGTGGAACATCTGGAAAGAAAGGAACCGGAAAGTTTTTAAAAACCAGACTCTGAATCTGGAGCAAATCTGGACCATCATCAAGCAGAACCTACAGGAAACTCTTTCGATCAAAGGCTGGTCCCAAGAAGATCTGCCATCCAACAACAAAGAGCAGGCTATTTGGAACAATTGGCAACTCCAGATAACTACTCCCAAAACTGATCCGAGCACTTCCACAATGAAAAGGAAAAATTTGCTCACACAATGGACGCCACCCCCCAGAAACACCTACCTTCTTAATTTTGATGGTGCGTCCAAGGGCAACCCAGGTATCACAGGATATGGAGGAGTTATCAGGAATTCTCAAGGTATCCCTCTCAAAATCTATTTTGGATCTATCGGGTGGAATACTAATAATACAGCAGAGTTGGAAGGCCTATGGATCGGACTTCAAATGGCCCATCATCAAAACTTCATGCCCCTCATTGTAGAAGGAGATTCACAAATTATCATTAACATGGCTTCAAAACTTCAGCAGGGATCTGCAGCACAGAAGGTCAGCAGAAGTTGGAGGATGGCTACAAGACTGGAATCTCTTCAGACTTGGCTACAGAACAATAAATCCACTTCCTTTAAGCACATCAGAAGGGAAGGGAACAAAGCTGGTGACTTCCTAGCGAACCTAGGAGCAGAGCTGGGCAAGGAGCACCAGGAAGGAACGCCTCAGGTTATCGCTTCAGATTCAGATAGAGCAACTTTCCAAGATATCATAAACAGAGACATGCAGATTGAAGACACAAATATCCCGGATGCGGGTGACACCATGCAAATGGCATGCCACGTGACCGGCACGCGGCATCCTCGAGCCGGAAGCCTGGTGATTAATGAAAGTCATTAAATACACCATCAATGGCATTCATTGCCATCCTTTCTGCCCGAGCTACCAAGTCTCCACGGTAGGTGCCGCCAGAATGTTCAGGAACAAGGATTTAAGGGGTATTCGCCTGTCTGAACAGGCTAAGAATTTAGGCTCTGCACTGCAGGAGAATGTGGGTTTATGGGTTGAGTGCAGGAGTGTCAAGGCAACGCATTCGCGTTTCAGAGGCTTAGCTCAGAGCCATAGTTGGCCTCCTCTGTCTCCTGTCATCTCTGAGAGGACTGAGTTTCATTTCGGAAAGCTCAAGATGCCGATTCGGGGTCATGCTTCGCCGCGTAGGGGCAAAAAGCATGGTGGACGGGGCATTCATAGCCCGCGCAGAGTTACTCCGCTGACAATTGCTTCGCCAAGCTCCCAGAGCTATGTCGATTCTGATTCTGACACCGACAATTCGGTCCAGATTGTAACTTTTCGTTACATCCGGCGTACCAATAGACCGATTGTCTCTACTCTTATTACGGTGGTTTTCGCAGAGGAAGAAGATGAAGCAGGTAAGGGGAAAGGAATCGATGAAATGCAGAAGCAAACCCCCAACAGAAGCCCTCAGAGTAGCAGCCAGGAGGATAGCTCCTACCAGCCTTCCACCCAGTGCCAGCCAGAAGAAGACAGTACGGGCAATCATGCCAAGGAACAGCACGAAGCCTTAAGGGAAATCTGTAGCTTAATTGACATGGAAATTTCCAGTTCCAAGGCTCAGAATGTACCTGAGGAAGTAAAGATGCCTGAGCGTCTCTTTGGTGGAAGGCTGTATCCTGTTCTCCCCCCGGGTTTTCGGCGTTTGGAAGATATTCCATGTGGCATGGAAATCGATTTTCTTCCTGACCCTGAGAGAGAAGCCGCAGAGTGGGAAGCAGAGCAGAACGCTGCCAAGCAGAAGGCTGAGGAAGACAAGGTGGAGGACAGCTCTGGTAAAGAGTAAGGTTCTGGCTTTCGCCCCTGTTTTTTGGTTTTTGATCTGGGCTCGATGATCTTCGAAGGTCGTTTAGGCCCCGGTTTTGGGCGCGGGTGTCTCAGCACCAGTTTCCTTTCCGCTCTGCCTGCCACCTTCGACCAGCAAGTAACTGGTTCTCGGACGTCTGTCCTCCGCCACCTTTGCTCTGTTGGTGCCACCTGCTGGGTCGCTGGACGCGTGTCCTCTCATCCTGGTTCCACTTTGTTTATTTCTGGCTGGTCTAGTCAGCATGTGTCATGTATTGTCAGCATCTGTTTCAGTTTCAGTCATTTACAGGCTTTTTTGTTGATTTCTACAGACTGTAAATGGTTTTCTAGATACAGTAAAATGTCAATGTCATTACCAGTAATGGTATGTGTCTTATGTAAGAGAGCTGTCCACGCGCTCTCAGAGGTTTCAACCTCTTGTACATACTCTTCCTTTTTATTTTAATACAAATAGTTTAGTCTTTTGCCCAGAAAAAAAAATACTGATTCACCCCCCCTCTCAGTATTATTTCCAGCATGAGGTTGTCATCATATGCTGAACCTATGACTACACCAATGATGAGTAGAAGTCGAAGCTATTTTCATCCACTCTCAAGGATGTAGCTTTGCGCTAGTTCATGGGTTTACCTGGGGATAAACTCACAAATTGGGCTTAAATGCAGCAAGCCTTCAACAAGTATTGAGACTATTGTAGGTCTAAAGACACTAAAGAGGAAATTTTTAGGATGACCTTAGGGCATGATGAATCCCTAGAGGATTATGAAGAAAGATTCCAGCTTAGCTATAAAAGGGCTAGGTGCACACTTAACCCTGAGTCACTGAAGTTAGTCCTGCTTAGAGGAGTAAGGGAAGATCTTCTGGATACCTTGAACTTGTTAGCAGGAGGGGATATCTATCAGTTACCCTATGAGGATATCAAGACTATCTTTAGAAACCATTCTAGGAAACTAGGAAAAAGGATAGGAGTAGTCAACCTATGGTTAGTCCATCCTCTTCTAATTCATCCATCAAGGGTGAAATTGGAAACATGCTTGAAGATTTCAAGAGTGAGATGCAGAAAACCCTTTTCCTACAGATGGACACTATGAACATTAAGAGAAAACAGGAGGAAATAGAGAGAGCCTTAGCCATTTTCTACCCTTAGATGCACTAGGAGACACCCTAGGAACGAATGTCCATTGAATTCTATTGAAATCTACTAAGTTTGTGAAGAAAACCACTCCACAGACAAGTGCCCTTTTCTCCCTGGATTACAAGTTGTATATCAGGGTGTTGAAGGGGTAACTAAACAGCTCTACTACATAAACCAAAGGAGACATCATGGGCCTAGGAAATACGAGCAGGACATGCAAGGGTCATCACATGCATATTACAACCCCAACCAGAACATATCCATACATTCTTTAGGCCCCCCTGCGCATCCTTCATGGTCTACCTCACCTCCTTGGTCCTTTGCACCTCAGTCTCATTCTCAGCCAGCCAGCTAGTCATTTCCACCATATGCTCCACCACAACCTCACTGGAATACACCGCCCCTGGGGCGGAGGCCTCCATACAACAATGCTCCAGCTTTATTGCCTTCACCACATGCTCAACCACATATTTTACACTCTGCTCCACCTAAACAACCCTAGATTCCTGCCTAGCCAAATCTAAACCCGAACAACAGACAGGCACAACAAGTATACAATGGATATACATCCTATCATGTTTATGCTATGGAGATTCAAGAAATTAACCTGAGATCTGGGAGAGTACTCTCGGACAACCAACCTCTATCCTCACCTAGGGAGGTTAAGGAGGAAAGAGAGGAAAGCATGCCTAAAGTAAATCGACCACCCTTTCCTGAGAGGTTAACCCAACCACTCCAACCTACCCCAGAAGAGACAAACCTTCTGGGAGAATTGAAAAACCTGTGTCGACATTCCACTTCTCCAAGCTATTAAAAATGTACCTATTTACAACAAGTCTATTAAGTAGAAGTGCTTCAAGCATTGAGGGAGGCGAAGAAGAGATGCCCCTACCATTAATGTCATTGGACAACTGTCCAACTTAATGGTGGGGTAGGTAATTTGTCTAAAATATTTAGACCCTGGAAGCCCTATAGTAGATGTGCACATCAATGGCACCATTGTACCACACACTTTGATCAATCTTGGGGTTGCCATTAATGTGATGACCAAGGACACCATGCTCAAGCTCAACCTCCAAGGTTCACTAAGAAAGACCACAACAGTTTTGCAACTTGCAGACCACTCCAGAGTGACCCTTGAGGGGATTATGGAGGATGTGATAATCTCCATTGACTATTGGGAGTACCCTATAGATTTCCTAGTTCTCTAGCCTAAGGCTAAGCTTACTGGTTACCCTCTCATCCTTGGGAGGCCCTGGTCAGCCATTTCCGATGCCTACATTAGTTGCAAGGTTGGAAATATGACCATAAAAAATGGGCATATGTCCAATTATTTAGTCCTATATCCTCTTGCTCAGCCATCTCTAGAAGATGACTTACCTTTGTGGCTAGAAGACGAGGAGGAAGATGAAGTTTATTCCACCCAACTCCATACCATAGAAACAACCATGGGAGGGGGGCAACATGATGAAGATGATTTGATTCAACACAAACTCCAAAGTCCAACTCCCAATACATTGTCCTTAGAAGAAGTAGTAAAGGAAACCGAGAAAAACCTTCAGGTTAATCTATGCTTAGATGATTCCAACCCTATCCGTGTCAAAACCATGGGTTTTAGCCCCGAGAGAACTTTGAAAATCAGCCCATCTCTTTCTGTTTAGCAAGAAGAAACGTTGTGCAACCTACTAAAGAAACATCTGGATGCCTTTGATTGGAGTTACAAAGAAATGAAGGAAGTGCACCCCTCATTGTGTACTCACCACGTTTATATCAAAGAAGGTTGCAAGCCAGTTTGGAAACCCCAGCAGAGGATAAATCCAACTCTTAAAGATATAGTCAAAGAAGAATTGCAAAAGCTGCTAAATGCATAATTCATTACTCTATCTCAGATAGTGAGTGGGTCTCTCCTTTGGTGTTGGTTCCAAAGAAAAATGGTAAGTGGAGGATTTTTTCCATTACAGGGAGTTAAACAAATCCATGAAGAAGGACCATTTCACTCTACCTTTCATCGACCAAGTGCTAGATGGCCTAGTAGGGAAAAAAATTTTCTCTTTCCTAGATGGATTCAACGAGTACAATCAAATCCATATCAGACCAGAAGACCAGGATAAGACCACCTTCACTTTTCCTAGGGGTACCTTCACCTAGGGTCCTTTCTTTTGGCCTATGAAATGCTCCTTCCACTTTCCAGAGAGTAGTCCTGAGTATCTTTACCGAGTTAGTCCATGATGCGGTAGAGATTTATATGGATGATTTAACACCTTATGGATGTGATTTCCAGGAGGCTCTGTCCAACTTAGGTAAGGTGTTGCACAAATGCATTGAAATTAACGTGTCTCTCAGTCCCAAAAAATGTGAATTCTTGATGACAGCAGGGACTCTGTTAGGTCATTCAATATCTTAGCAAGGACTGCAGGTGGACCCAAACAAAATAGCTATCATCCAAAGGGTCCCACCTCCACAAAATCAGAGAGACGTCAAAAGTTTCCTAGGATTAGTTGGATACTACTGAAGGTTTATAAAAGGGATCAACAAGTTGTCTTCTCCTTTATTTGGGTTGTTGGCCAAAGACTCTAAGTTTGTATGGTCAAAAAGCTATCAAGAGTCCTTGGACACCCCGAAGGACAAGTTAACCACTACACCGATTATCAGAGGGCCAAATTGATCCCTTCCCTTTCATATACATGTTGATGCCTCACACAAAGCCAGAGGAGCAACCCTAGGCTAGATATATGAAAAATTGCCTTGTGCCATTTACTTTATCAGTAAGAATCTGACAAAGGGCGAACTGAACTACACAGTGACCGAAAAGGAGCTCTTGGCTATTGTGCATTCAATGAACAAATTTAGGAATTATATTATAGGCTATAAAACATTTGTACATACTAACCATGCCACAATCAAATATTTAATGAATAAACCTAATGTGAATGCCCGGATTATTAGATGGTTACTTTTATTATAGAAGTTTGATCTAACTATTGTTGATAAGCCTTGCATGGGAAATAGTGTTACAGATTTTTTGTCCAGATTAACTTTTCCTACAGGTGAGGAGGGAATGGTCGATGAATAGCTACCAGATGAGCACTTATTCTCCATTTTAGTTCTCTCTCCATGGTTTGTTGACATAGAAAACTATTTGGTATCTGCATAGTTCTCACCGAATTTGTCCTCCATATAGAAAAGCAAGATTATGTTATGAAACCAGCTCACAAAAAGATAGCAAAGATAGATCAACACGTTAGAAATAAACCTCTTCGAGGGGTAAACCTCCTTTACATTACACAAATGAACAATTCTTGGATGATGTAAATGAGAAGACCTCCTTTCTATATATAGGAGTCTAAGGGGTCATAATATAATCAGAGTTGACATAACAATAATAACAAGAGGGCTTCTATGGGGCACAATAATAACAATAAAGGGATTACATGGGAGCAAAAATATAATAATCGGGTTGTACTAATAACAATAAGGGGTTACACTAGTAGTATAGGGCCCTAACAGGCCCCTCTCCTTCAAAAAGTGTTGTCCTCAACGCTTGAGTAGTTCTTGATGCTTTTGTATAAAATTCTTGTCCTCCCATGTGGAATCTTCACCGGGTAAGTTCTTCCACATGATGAGATACTCTAAAATTGATCAATTTCATAGCTGTCAAGTTCTTGTTTCTATGATTGCTCCAAGTACCAATATGATTTTTCCTTCCTCGACAAGTTCTGGCAATATTGTTTGAACTAGGATCTTCTACAACTTTTGAATGAGTGGCCACACTTCTTCGTCCTTCTTCCATTCATCCCTTGCTTCATTTATCCAATCTGGATGGATAATAGAAATAGCACAAAACAATGCTTCCACATCCTCATCCTCATCCTTTCTTGAGAGTGCATCTGCGACAACATTTTTCTTCCCCTTTTTGTAGATGATTTCAAAGTCATAACCAAACGTATTTGTGACCCATTTTTTCTATTCTTCTAAATATAATCTTTGTTCTAAAAATTATTTAAGACTATCATGATCCATTTTTACCTTGAAGTGTCTTCCCATTAGGTAAGGTCGCCATTTCTTAAGTGCATGTAGTATTGCCAACATTTCTTTCTCATAAATAGCTTGCTTGAGATGTAGCCGTAAAAATACCCGATCACCTACATCATAACTTCTTTCACTATGATGTTGATCTGCCTATTGTTTCATTTGATTATGCACCAAAGTGGCGTTATCCTTTAAAGTTGGAGAACTTTTTGCTGATGCTCGATGTGATATTTCACTGCTTGAATCTTTTTCTTCTTGATATGTCCTTCTATTTTGAGAGTTTGAGGAGTGGTAATTTCCTCCAATGCATTACAAGATATGGCCAAATTCATTTATTGATGCTCGATGTGATCTTTCACTTCGTGAACATTTTTCTTCTTAATATGTCCTTCTATATTGATAGTTTGAGGAATGGTAATTCCAGCCAATGAATTACAAGATATGGTCAGATTCATTTCTTCTTTCTCGATGTGATCTTTCACTTCTTGAACCTTTTTCTTCTTGATATGTCCTTCTATCTTGAGTGTTTGAGGAGTGGTAATTATTTCCAATGATTTACAAGATATAGTTAGATTCATTTCCTTTCTCTGGGGTTGGTTCATGGTGTATATAATCTTCTTTCGATGTTTCTTGATCCTTTTCTTCCTCCTCTTCAAAATCAATGTAAAATAATTTCTTCTCAGCACACTTATGACCTTCAATTTATTTGTTATCACAATTATAACAAAGTCCTTTTGCTCTTTCTTCTTCCAATTGTTGTGGTGTCAAATTTGTAGGTTGTGGAAGGCTAGGAGAAACAACACTTCCATCTTTATAATTGTGAGGGGTAGAATTCCTTGTTGCCATAATTTTGCTTTCCACATTTTTTGCCAACCTGAATGCCTTCTCCAATGGATCAGGTTCCCAATGATGAACCTCATGTTGAATGTTATCCTTTAAAGTCCCAATGGAGACATCAATCCTCTGCTTCTCTAGAATATCATTTTCCCTTATATTCAATTTCTGAAAGTCCTCAGTGTGCTTTTCCATTGAACACTTTTGTTTGAGATTAGAGAAGGTGTTTCTCTTTGTATCCTCATAATGTGCTATCATTCCCTCCATTAAAATTGACCACGTAACAAGTGGTTTACGAGAACAAAGCCCTTTATACCATAAAAATTGATCTGGTTCTAAATATGAAGATGCAATACATACCTTTTGTAACATTTTCACCTCTTGTAGATCAAAATATTGCTCCATCTGTAATATCCAATTTATTGGGTACTTGCCATCAAAATTCCTCATATTACCTTTTCTTGATTTTAGGAGCTCAATCTTGAAACAACTATAACTCTGTAATTATGGATCTTCTAGTTCTGAAATCACGACCTGTAGTATCCCTCTGCATCCTCTTTCCAATGCCACTAGTTTGATCGAAATTGGATTCTCCAAGAAAGAGTTATGCACAATCTCCCAAGATGACCTGATTATATACCTTTTCAAAAGAGAGACCTTGTATGAAGTGCCACGTGTCACTGTTTTGAACTTCAGATCTGAAAAATATACAAAGAAGGCTACAACCTATCCTCTTTTTGTAACTTCTTAGGATATTTCAATATGATGCTCAGAGTGAAAGTTATGACGATTTTCCCAAGGTCACTTGTTTAAGATATAATTCGGGAGTCTGAAAAAACCCTAACTTCCTCAGATCATATAGCTGAAAATATAGCGAGACAAGGTATGAAATTTGGACCCGAGGTTCAGACCGCTTTCCCGTCAAATGTTTTTTTTTTAGTTTCTGAAACTTCGTAGTGAACAAGTTATAGCAAAACTTCCATAATGACCTGTTTTAGATGAAATCTTGGAGCTTGCACAAACCCTAACTTACTCAAATCATATGTCCAAAAATATAGCGAGACAAGATCAAGAATTTGGACCTAAGGTTTAGTAAGATTTCATCTAACCTGGGGGTTTTTGTTAGCTTCTGAAACTTCGTAGAAAAAAGTTATAGCGAAAATTCCATGATGACCTATTTGGACCAGCGAAACCCTAGAATCCAAAGCTCTGATACCAAATGTTATAAAACCAGCTCACAAAAAGATAGCAAAGATAGATCAATGCTTAGAAATAAGCCTGTTTGAGGGGGAAACCTCCTTTACATTACACAAATGAACAATTCTTGGATGATATAAATGACAAGACCCCCTTTCTATATATAGGAGTCTAAGGGGTCATAATATAATCAAAGTTGACATAATAATAATAATGTAAGGGCACAATAATAACAATAGTGGGCTTCTATGGAGCACAATAATAACAATAATGGGACTACATGGGCACAACAATATAATAAGGCGGTTGTACTAATAACAATAAGGGGTTACACTAGTAGTATAGGGACCTAACAGATTGTGAGGAAGACCACCCCCTTCACTTGGATTGGGGAACCTCTTCAAACTAGGCCCAAATCAAATTATGAGAAGGTGTGTTAAGGAGAAGTCTTTGACATCCTTCCAACCTATCATGATGGGCCTTGTGAGGTCACTTTGCAACAAAGAAGACAACATTTAAATTGTTTCAAGCTGGTTATTATTGGCCCACTCTTCATCAGGATGTGAAACGATATACTAGTCAGTGTGATCGGTGCCAAAGGATCGGAAAGCCTACTCCAAGAGATGAAATGCCTCTACAACCTCAAGTGACTTTTGAGCAATTTGACAAGTGGGGCATGGACTTCATTAGACCTATTGACCCTCCTTCCAATCAAAAGCAGTATATCATTGTATGCACTAAATATCTAACTAAGTGGGTTGAAGCCAAGGCAATCAAGGAAGTAACAGAGGAGAAGGTGGCTGAGTTCTTAAGGGAGAATGTATTTTACAAGTTTCGGTACCCTAGATAACTAGTCATTGATCAAGGTAGCTAGTTTACCTCCAACAAGTTTAAAGACTTGCTAAGCCAACACAATATCAAGCATAGAACCTCCACTCCCTATCACCCACAAGCTAATGGGCAAGTGGAGGTGACCAACAGAGCGTTGGAGGGCATCCTGACCAAAGTGGTTAGATATACTAGTTGAGGCCACTTAGGCCTAGAATACCACCTAGAATACCACCACTAGATTCACACCCTATGAGCTGGTCTATGGGAAAAAGGCCCTGTTTTCCATTGAGTTTGAGTATAATACATTGAGGATGGCAGCCCAACTAGATCTAGATCTCAGCAGTGCACAAAAAGAGAGATTTCTCTAGTTGAATGGTTTAGATGAGTTCAAAATGTAGGCCCTCCTACACATAGAGGTAACTCAAATTCAGAGGAAGAATTGGCATGATAAGAACATCAAGGTTAAGAAATTTCAAGAAGGTGATTGGGCTTTGTTATATGATTCTAGATATAAATACTTTCAGGGCAAGTTAAGAACATGATGGTTAGGGCGTTCTGTTATAGAGAGATGTCATGATAATGGTTCAGTGCAAATCAGAACCATAGATGAAGAGACCATTCCTTTACTTTTTAATGGGCACAGATTGAAAGTTTACAACATGCCATTATCAAAGGAAGAGTTCATTGATGGTATCAATAAAACAGTGATGGTGGTGGAGCAAGCCTCAAATCCTACCTCATCAAGTCATTGAGAAAAAAGAAAAAATAAGGAGACTTGGGTGAAAACCTCCATGAGGTGCATGAGTCCCACTACTGGGTTGAAAACCTCTTGGGGCAGCCCAATAATGTAAAAAAAAAAAATAGAAATAAAAATATCTCTGGGTGAAAACCTCTCTTGAGCCAGCCAGGGAAAGTAGCTAGGATGAAAACCTCTTGGAGGCAGACTAGTTATTTTCAAAAAATAAAATAAAATAAAAAAGAAAAGAAAAAATCATGAAAAATTGTTTGCAAGTCAGCAAGAGGATGATCAAAGACCAAAGGAGAATCAAAAGGGACCTATTCCACTCATATTTTTATTTCTCCATCCATTATCCTTGATCATTCCACCATTCTTGTCATTTTTTTCACTCATTTGCCTCAGTGTGCAAGGGTACTGTGTTTTCTATAGGATTTGCTCTAAACCTACAGGATCCCCTGAAAACCTACAGGATAATCCTGTAGGAATTACATTGGCTTGGGAATCCTACAGGAAGTAACCCTAGGGTAAGGGAATGACCTTCCCATGTCAAAAAAATTAAAATCCCTACATAAACACTTCATTACCATACCTCTCTCCACCTTGATCACCCCTACATTCATCATTAAACAAATTAGTTTTAAAAAAAATTACAGTCTTCAAGAAAAAAACACAGAGAAAAAAAGATGAGAGAGATAGCAAAGGGGAAAAAGATCTGAAGGTTATTTCTTGTTATTCACACACCCCTAGACCTCCTCTTTATCCATGGTCATCATCATCAGGTCCCATCAGTAGAAATGATTAAAATTTTTGAGGGAGAACCGACAACAAGAAATCCTATAGAAGCCTATCCCACAAAATAAAAATCAAAAGTTTCAACAAGTTTCTAGCATGGAGATCCAAGGGTAGAAGAAGCTCCAGAGCAGCAGCAACACCATCATCTTCAACACTAGGTACCTGCACATTAAACAAATCAGCAAAGGACAATAAAATAAAAAATAAGCAGAGATCACATGCATCCAACATACATCAAGAGCCTCGTTTCTTCACTTTACCTGTCCACCAATGTCTTGTCTGGCATTCCTAAAACATTTGCTTGCCCAAAATAACCAATGAGGTGAACGAATCACGACATTAAAAACCATAGGAAACCTTACTAGAAACATTTCCAAAGTAGATGGCTCAAGTGCCTAAAGTATCTCCAACAACAAAAGAATCATATCCAAATCATGCTCTGCCTTGTCTCCCCATTCCTTTTCCAATCACATTTCCTATAAGCTTCCCACAAAAGAGTCAAGTAACAATCAAACGAAGGCATTGACATTTGTTTTATCTCTTATATCTATAATCTTTGAATATAAAAGTCTTTTAACACAAACTAACTATAATACTAATATTATCTTCAAGTTTTGGATGTTGTTTAAATGGACATGATAACAAGTATGTTTAATTTTATAGTTAAAAGAAAAAACAAAATCAAAGTTAAAGTTAAAAATACAATCAAATAATAAAACGAAGATATCATGGAATGGGCATTGCAATTATAATTTTTTTTTTACATATTCACGAGTGTATGGCATTCCCTAAAATTGGTTTCCCAAAATAACCACAAGGTGAAATAATCTCAAAAGTAAAAAAAAATATAAGAATCCTTCCTAGAAACATTTCTAAAGTTGATGGATCAAGTGCCTGAAGGATCTCCAACAAAAAATGAATCATATCCAAGAGATTCTCTTCATTGTCTCCCCATCCTTTTTACAATCCCATTTCTTGTAATCTGCTCACACCAGAGCCTGGTAACATTCAAACAAAATATTTTATATTTTTGTAGAAAAAATGGAGAGTTGTCAAGCATGTTAACTGCATGGTAAATATGTTCATAAAAATTTGCAGAAAATAATATTAAATTTTTATATTTTGTAAAAAGAAATTGGAGATTTTTCAAGTAGGCTAATTGCATGTTACAAAAATTGTTTCCACAAATGTATCCATAAATACAATGGATCTTAATCATAAATATTTGAAGAATATTTGTCAAGCAGGAAACATGTATGGCTTTGGAGTCCTAGTTGTGTGAATGTTTGACATATTTGATGCAAATTTGGTTTTGTTCTTCCTTGCAATGGTATGATCCGGATTGTCCACAGTCTTCTGTTCATTGAAACGTCGACTCAATGAACAGAAGACTGTGGACAATCCGGATCATACCACTGCAAAAAACTTCCACAGAAGCCTAAAATCTAACATTTGTTCTTCCTTATTTGAGCTTTTAAGGCCCTTCATTTGGTGAGCATATAATAAGAGTACCTCTACCACCATAACCCTTACACAAAGTTGGTTCCTAACTTCTTCCATTCTTGCAAGTTTATAAGGATGAAAAACAACGATGGCCATACCCACAGAGTATAAATTTGCATACTTTGATTGTTAACCCAACCATTGTGAATGTGAAAGGTACTTTTACTGCTTGGAGAATTTGGAGAGCCCAAAAGGTTTCCTAGAAGATTGAACTGGAAATGCCAAGGCTTTGAAGTTGGTTTATTTTGAATGATCACTCTTTATGGCGTCCTCATCCTAATTTATGAAATAAAATTCAATACACATGGTTCTTATTGAAGCTTTAAATCATATTTATGCTTGCAAAAATCAATTTCAAATTTCATGTTATGGTTGATCTACGATTTCAGCTTCATACACATCTATTACATAATATGCTAACTCTCTTTTTTTACGAAAGCATTCAATTGATCTGCCTAAAAAAAAGAGTTTAATTATTTTCTCTTATGATGAAAATGATAATGATGTTTTCTTTCTCATTGCAAAACTTTCTTTTATCAGGACAAGGTCAACATGCCCAACCTTAAATTGGAAATAATTACAATGAAGTGTATCCAACTTATAACAGTTAATGAAAAATCCTTTAGCTATGTAGTTGTGGGTGGAGGATATTTATTTCACTAAAGTCACTTAATACTCACACTTGATCCCAAGAATATGGAATGGTCCACTTGGGCCACAACGGACAAATATGTCTTTGGGGACTTTGAACCTTGGACAAATAACAACATTCTGCTTAATTGTGTAACCAAAACCCAAATGACAATGATATGATATATGTTATCAACCACTGTTAATCGGGTTTTCTATAAATTCTAGATTAATTGGCACCTTTATCTTTTGGAAAGTTATTTCATATGGAAAGTAGTTTCCTTAGTACTTAAAACTATTTTGCAAGGTTCTCTGTCACTACAAAAATTAGAAGGTCAAAAAAAGTAAATGTCACTATAAGGCCTGAAAGAGATGAATTGAGAAGAAAGGGTATAAAATGAAGCGATTAAAAAGAGTAGGATTATAGAGACTTCATAAACCATGAAGCAAGACTTTAAAAGATTATTTTTCATACCTTCTAGAAGTTAAATGGTGATCTTCTTCAAATATTGGACTGTCAAGTTGCACAATCTACAATTAAAACACTTTCATTAGTAACTACTACTCCCACTTGTTGAGTAGTTTAGTACATAAGTTTCATTACATAAGTAACTTCATATAAAACTTGTATTATAGTGTTTGTATGGTACCTCTACCCCATATAAAATCTTGTTTCCAATCCAATAACACAATATTTAGAACATGGAGTAATGGCAATATAAGAGAGAGGGGGTTTGCATCAAGTGTTTTGGTTACAAGTTTCTGTATCGTTAACATAATGAAGAGTTCAAATAAGAAACTTGAGCATCAATAAGTATCAACAACATTTACATTTGGACTGTCAGGTGCATCCATTAAAATGTTTGAAAAGCTTTTGTAAAACTGCAAGAAAGATGAGAAAGGTAATATTCGCACAAAGTTTATGGAAAATAAGGAATAGAAATTGGTTAAAATTAAACTTAATGTCTACATTTAAAAACTCTACTGTATCCCCTACTGAGTTCCATAACTCCACCAAAGACAAAGATGGTGCAACTTCAGTAACTTGTATAAACTTTCATTGCTTTCTCTTAATTTCTCCTTCCTTTTGATATTTTAGAATTGGAATTATGGATATGATATGCATGAACTCTATATTTATGCATCTAATATGAATTAAGTTCAAGAAATTCAATAGTATGTGTGATACTATGGATGAAGCACAAGATTATATATATATATATATTGTAAGATTGGTAGGACTACATCTTCATCATGTCCAAATTTTCACCCCAATCGGGGGGATAGCAAAAGATTTGAACCCAAGACTTTCGGTTCCTTATACTTCATTTCCATGGCCATTTCCAATTGAGCAACCCCAAGTAGACAAGCACAAGATTTTATATCATAGTGTAAAGGAATTTCCATTAAATCTAACCTATGCTGACCCAGATAAATATGAACCCTTATCAATTGTTTTGTCTTCATGAATCTTTATCTATCATCAAATTTAACAAGATTAGTATTTTCACGAAAAAAATTTCTTTCAACTATGGAAGGAAGATTATTTAGATTTTATGACATATGAAACAAAGATGAAGAAAATGAAAGTCTAAAGACAGGATAAACCAAATATACTAAACTATTATTAGAACCAATAAGGTTCTAGGGATAAAGACTATAGGAGTTCAATTTCCTTATATTTCTATTACTAACCCATTTATGTATGGTTTGGAATTTGGATCAAATCATAATAGCACTTAGAGTAGCTAGAATTTTGGAAAAAAGGGAGTTGCCAATAAGGAAGATGACATGGGTCTTCCATAACAGAATACTTGAAACTCAAATGAATTAAACTAACATAAAGCATCTAAAAACTCCCTATACCTTTCTCTCAAAAATTCTTTCAATTATTGGTTCCATTTATATATTACCATGTTTGAAAATTTATGCACTATACACCATAATGGTCCCCAAATTATTTTCAAAATAGATGCATCTTAAAGGAATGAAAAAACGTCAAAAGAAGACCATTGATTTCTCTTTTCAACAATCTTTCCATTCAGTCAATTTTTCTTCATAAGAAAATGTAAAAATGCAAGTGCTTTAACTTATATTTCATTCTCGGATATTAGAAAAATTGTGGACAAGGAGAAAATATCAATAATCTACATGCCAACCTTGCAAGGATTTACTCTTTCTACTAAGCCTAGATTCTTTACAACATCATCCGTTTTCTCTATTGTCTCCTTAGCTGAAAGTCTGGAACCAAACTTCCTTTTGTTTCTACCATAATTTTGCAATCCAAAATTTGGATTAAAAGGAAATTAGCACATTTATACACTAGATAGACTTCAATTTTTTTTCATTAAATTAATTATTTTTTACTAGTTTCTAAAAATTTAAAATTCTAATGAATAAAGTCTCTTAAATGTTTCCCATTACTTATGGAAATTGAAATTTTAAAATTATAATGAATAAAGTCTATTAAATTTTTCCCCATTACTTATCGCAATCTTCTAAATAACTTTGGTTAAGTCGAATGAATATCATGGTACTTACTTTTCTCAAGAAATGATGCAATACATTCAATTTTCATGGTATTTACTTCTCAAGAAGCTGTGCACTATCTTCAATTTTCCATATTTCAGATTTTCACCAGTTCAAGACATGTTTAGAATAAAACCAAATCACTAATCTAGAGTGGAGATTCCCAAAAACTCAAGAGTAACTTCCCCTTTTTTGTCAAATTTTGTACAGTGGCATACTCTAAAGACCTCCAAAGTGTCATCATTCTCACCTTGATATGAAATAGTAGATAATTTCTTACTTTCAGTCCCACAAGAAGAAGGAAATCTCTCGCCTTTTTCACCTATTTTAGTAGCAGGTAACAATTCTTATTTTCTCCCCATCACTTTCAAATTATGATTATGATTTTTCCTTTCACCTAGTGAGACTTAAGGCTCAAATATAACTCTGCAATTAGAGTGTAAATGCATAATCCTTTACCAGATCATTCTTTGCCCACAATTTTGCAATTTTGCGCTTGTGTTTCAATTGAGTAATTCCTAGAACCTCCAATTCCTCATTAATTACCAAGTATAAGATGGTTGTGTAAGAAAAATATGTTAAGTATAGGCCCCATGAGAACTTTGAGAATTTACCATCCAGGTAAGGTATAATAGGTCTTTCCCTTTCGACCTCTATTTCCTTGGGCCCCTACCCCAATGAAATAGAGAAACCTTGTATCATCTCCCCTTTTGGGGGTGATATACTTAACATAACCTCACTTCCACCTTGTTGTATTGAATTTCCCCACTTTGACAAGACACGAATCCTTAGAAAAGTCTCCTTGGTGCTTGCTTTCCAACTTTGGGGTAGGGGGGTCGCCCTATAATCTTTCTCACCTTTTTCCATGACAACTAGGGTATTTCTAAGTGCCTCTACTATCTGGCCTCCATTAATCATTCTTCCTCCATAGAAAAGCCCAACCTCAGATCTGTATAATAGAAGTTGGTAAGAGAAAAAGTGGGAAATGGGTATCAGGTCCTTGCCCTTCTTAGGTCAAGCAAGAGGCTCGTATCTTGCTCCTTGTAAGAGGGGAAATTCACTAATGAAAGGTGTCATATCAAGATGGTAAATTGGGAAGTGAGAAGGGAAAACAAATCAAGGGTTAGGACCTTACCTCCCTTCTAGCTTTTTGAGGGGAAGAACTCATTTCAATTCAATCAAGTCAAAATGCATGATTAAATATATAATATATGATGCCTTGTAAGCTCTACGATTGAGGAAAGGTCTATCTCCCTTAAAGTATCTGTTGTAACATGCATTTTTTTATTGTTTATAACATCCATTTTTCATTCAAGAATCTCTTCAAAATATTTAAAAAAGAGAGATAAAAGCAAAAGAAAGGAGTAATAATGGTATATTGGGTATATTTTCCTTGTTAAGGAACAACTAAAATAGAAGAATCGACCCCAATATAGCCTAGGGTGGAGTCAATGGTTATATATATATATATATATATATATATATATATATATATATATATATATATATATATATATATATATATTGATTGATATATATTGCAAAGTATAAAATACATTGAATTCACAAAGAAAACAAGCGTTAAAATATTAACGCCGGACCTCAAAAATATATGTTATATTTTAACGTTTCGGTGGGTCTGCAATATAATAGAGCACCTTATTCATATATAATTTGGGTTCCACCATTTGCGATTTGTGATAAGCAGACCCGAAATGTATATATGCTAGATTATAAGCCCCGTTGGGTCCACAATATCGCATTGTGCTTAATACTTATGTATAAGACTAAGCCGATCGCGATTTGCGATTGCGGGCCAAACCCGAAATATATGCACTATATTTTAAAGTCCGTCAGGTCTGCCTTTATGCATGTATGTTGGAAAAACGCCGATTGCACTTGGGATGGTCAGACCAGATATTTTATGTGCTATGTTTTATACTATCATCGGGTCCGCCATATCACAGAAGTCTTAAGATTTGGGCTGATACACCATTTAAGAGTGTTGATTGCAATTTATAATGGGAGGTCAACGCAGCACTGAAGAGGCGAATACGATAGGTTTATTAAATAGGATTAATTCCTTTTTAGTTCTGCTTTATGTGTTTTGCATCAATTTTGCTGTGTAAATGCAAAATTAGTGTTAAAACTAATTTTAAAGGAAAAGGCAATCAGTTGGGTTATTTTTCGTGTTTTGGTTAATTAAAATGTATCCAACACATGCGTAAGACCAAGATTATACAAGTCTAACACATCGCATTATGATTAAAGTAGATTAAGGTATTTAAAGAGGAATTCAATAGCGGATTAGCAGAGCGAGTCAGCCATTATTGTCTTCTTCTAAATTCAGTTGCTTTCTATTATTTTATGTTCTTTGAGGTATATTTAAACCTCTGTAAAATTCTGTAATAGTTTATAATTCATATAATTAGGGAAACCGTTTAATAGTCTGATAGTTTACCAACAAATATTTTACAAATGTATAAAAGGAAGAAAATTTACAGAGAAAGGGTTGGTGGTTCGAACTTTGGAGACCCCAGAGACTAGGCTCTTGTATTCTTGATATCATCGTTGATTAATGAAAGAATTAGAAGTTTCCATGAGTTGTTGCATACAATTTTGTAAGCTTCGTTGTCATGTGTCATGCTATGTTTTCTTCTTTTCAAGTATAGTAATGAAGGAGCAGGTATTTATTTACTTATGTAGATAAGGTTAAAATTCCTTAAAAGAGCGCTCCTATACTTGAAGTCCTCACTTCCTTTCTAAATTATAGATAATAGTTTCTTTGAAATATCAACATATTGTCTATGATTCAGCTCTCATTATCATAATTCCTCTAAGTTACAGATAGTAGTTTCTATGAAAGATCAACATATTATCTTTAACTTCCCCTTCAAACTTTCTTCATTCATCATTTATATCTAGCAACAAATGGCATTCTGAGATGTTCTGGTCATACATGTATTAATAGTTAAAGAGCAAGTTTTCCAGGTCCTTCATTTGAGAACACAAGAAACAATAAGTGACAGTAAGTGATATTTATTAATGTCTTAAGCACAATTTCCCCAGAGCCAGGAAATTGGTTTCTTAAGGAACAACATTAATTGGCGTCGTTGTTGGGGAAAAAAGACAAGAAGTTTTTTCCATGGGTTTCAATATTTTCCTCTGGTTGTTTAGTGAGGAGGAAATACTTGGTTGTTTTGAATAAAAGCAATAAACGACAACTCCATTGTAACAAAGAACCCAAACTGCAAAGCAATAGAATAAGAACACTTTTTCTTGAATTTATTATGTTTGAAGTTGATTCTTGAGAGTGACAAGTTTCATCAGTTTGTTGTATATTCACACCTATGATCTTCACTTACAATATTGATTGGCAATTCCACTGGACTTTGAAGTTTTGTTCTCTCAGTTTTAATGGCTCTCCCTGCATTCTTAGTCCATAAATGGGATCCATTTGACTTTACTGGGATCACTGGCTATCCTCATGATATGCCTGCATTTTCTGTATGGAATGAGTATCTTCCAAAATTCAATAGAAAGGAATATGAAGATCTAGCTCAACATCTCCAAGAGTTTCATGAATGCATGGAGCAGCAAGGCATCATTCATGAAGATGTAAAGATGAAATTGTTTTTGTTTTCTTTAGAGCTAGAAGCTAGGGCTTGGTTCAGGTCTCTACCTCTTTCAAGCATTTCATCTTTGAAAGATTTCCATTCAGTGTTCAATTCTTCTTGTAAAACTTATTACGCACACAAGTTTCTTTTTGAAGGTTGTTGTGAATACTATGATGTTAAAGAAACTTTAAAGGCTCAAGATAATCTTGTTGATGAAACTAATGATTTTGTTGATAATATATCAAGAATTCAGAGTTATGATAAAGTCTCTGAAAGCGAGGAACTATCATGTTCTCAAAATGATGTAGAGAATGGGTTAACTCTGTTCCAAGTAGATAAAGAGAGTATTCAGATAGAGGAAGGTTCAAGCATGCATCAAGAATTTCTGCTCAGCAGTCGAGAGGAGGAAGAAATAATTAAGTTGCAAATAAATCCCCAGAGTTCTTATTCTGTTAAATTTGATTATCCTCCTATCTATATTGAAAATGGTTTAAATGGGGAACAGGATGAAGTTATTCAAGTTCATCAGTTGGGTGTTGAACCTATAGGAAGAAACCAACAAGTGGAATATGTTGGACAACAATATATCGAGCCTTCTATCATATAAAAAGAGGCTATCTCATCCAAAAAAGAAGTTGATAAAGAGATTGTATATCAGTGCATTGAAGAACACAGTGATGCCTACGGATCAGAGGTAATTAATCAATTTGAAGTTGATCATATGTCGTATAATAATGTGAAAAAAATTGCTTCTTCTTCATGAAGTTACAATTACAATATATTTTCAACCAAAGTTTAGAGATGAAAAGTGGAGACATGAAAGTGACATAGATCATTTTCTTAAAGATGTTGTTGATTGTTCTGTTGAACATATTATCCCAACAGAAGGTTTAATTGAGCAGGAACCTTCATACATAGAGAATTTCTTGTTTGGAGCAAGTCAGGACCATAATTTTTCTTATACTTTTGAAGATCTTGTGGCAGATTACATGGAAGAATTTATTAGCAGTCTACACATATCATTTTTGGGATATTCTTCTAATTTTTGTTGTGAGCTTCCTTTATGCATAGTTTATTTTTCATTCAGGATGAATTGTATTTTTAAAATTCACTGGTAGAATGGTTCAAGATTATGCACTCAAATTCTAATCTGGTATCATCACTTGATGGAGTTCAATCATGTACATATGTAGGGACTTGTACATAAATAAGCTCAGGTGTTGAGCATTTGGTTTCAAGTTACAGTTCTTCAGTTTAATGATTAGTTGATGAATAAGGGTGACTTTCCCGGTTGGAAACTGGTTTGCAGAGGTGTTAGACTTCTATATTGTCAGGTTTCAGTTGTCAGATTTTAGGGATTTCATAGTGTTTGACTCCATGCCCAACTAAGGCTACTGATCTACGATTCCCAATATTTTGCTATCAAAACGCGAGCATCTAATCACTGCAGATATTGGTGTGGGTTCACTGTACAGATTTTCACACGGTTAAGACTTGGCGAAGCAATATATGACTCCATGCCCAATGGATAAGGCACTAATTTGTAGTTCTTAGTGCTTCTATGGAAAAAGCACTATCCCCAGGTGGAGCCTATAGATTTTAACCCCATACAGAAATTACTTGCATACGAATTCTAAAACACAGAAAATAAACAATGCAAGAGCATAACACATAAAACACATATGCACAAAGATTTTCCCCTAGATCCCAAAACCGGGACTACAATCTTGATTTTTCATTATGTTCCTTTCAATGTTATAATACATATTTATACATCCCAAAGCATCCAATACCATGGACCGAAAACCATTGCATCCAAAAACATGTGCAAAAATCATGCACAAAACCATAGGTGGGTTCGCCCATCCTAACATGGGGTCCAAAACCAAAATTTGCCAGGGCGATACCCCGTACCCCATAAAGTGGAGTTATGGGCACACCTCAAACCCCCTATGAACCCCCCGCTACACAATCGATGCAACAAAGGGGGGCTCCTCCCCCCTCTAACCCCTCAGTTAACTACGTGGGCTAGTCTTGGAAAGAATATAACACAACCCAACATTCTCCCACTTGTTGTTTTCTTTCCACAAGGGGCCATAACAGAGCTTAGCCATTTTTCCAGCCCTGAAATGCCCATTGTCTCTCTACACCAATAGAACTTCTCAGAGCTCACAGATTTTGTTAATGCATCTGTAGTATTCTTCAAAGTGTCAACCTTTACCATCAACACCTTTTTGTCTTCTATCATATCCCTCACAAAATGATACGGAACATCAATGTTCTCTGTCTTTGACTAATATGTGGGGTTCTTTGCGAAGAAAATTGCACTTTGGCTGTCACAGTCTATCCTTATAGCTCCCTATACTAACCCCATACTTGAACACAATCTCCGCAACCAAACTGCTTCCTTGGTTGCATGAGTGGTTTCCATGTATTCTACCTCTGTAGTTGATAGTGCCACTACAGATTGTTTCTTACTCATCCAACTGACTGCACCTCCAAATAGGTTAAACACATACCCACTTGTAGATCTTCTCCGATCCAGATCTCCAGCCCAATTTGCATCAACAAATCCATGGATATCCATCACTCTATCCAATCCTGATCTTCCTTGGTAGCACAAACCATAATCACTAGTGCCACACAAATACTTGAAAGCCCACTTCACTACTGTCCAGTGCTCCTTCCCTGGTTTTCACATAAACCTACTTAATACTCCCACTGCATGTGCAATGTATGGTCTAGTATAGACCATTGCATACATCAAGCTACTGACTGCACTTGCACATGAAACACAAGACATGTCCTCTTCCTCTTCTTGTGTCTTGGGACACTGTTCAATAGATAACCTCACACCTACAGGAATAGGAACCTTCACCGGTTTACCATCCTGCATATTAAACCTCTGCAGTATTGTCTCGGCATACTTCCTCTGGTTTAACCAAAGCTTCCTCTTTACCTAATCTCTTTTAATTTCCATGCCCAAAATATAATTTGCAGCACCAAGATCTTTCATGTCGAATTTGGAGGACAATTGGGTTTTCAAGTCCTAGATAATTTCTTTGTCATGTGATTTGCTTTGCTTCTGGTGAAGCCAAGTCCCCGTATAAATGTATCAAATTTCTGATACCATGTCCTTGGTGACTATTTTAACCCATACAGAGACTTATTTAACTTGTATACCAGTTCTTTGTTATGCTTCACCGCAAAGCCTTTCAGGTTGCTTCATGTAGATTTCCTCTTGCAAATCCCCGTGAAGAAATGTTGTCTTCACATCCATCTATTCTACCTCAAAATCAAAAGCAACAACAATAGATAAAAGTAATCTAATAGAAGTTACCTTGGCAACAGGAGAAAAAATATCACCAAAAACAATTCCCAGCACCTGGGAATAACCTTTTGCTACCAACCAAGCTTTGTATTTCTCCACCTTTCCTTCTGCATTTTTCTTCTTCTTAAACACCCATTTGCTTCCAATGGGTTTCCTTCTAGTTGGCAACTCCACCAGATCCCAAGCCTCATTTTTGTGCAAAGATGCCATCTCATCAACCATGGCCTCTTTCTAGAGTTTGTCGTCCTCTGAATCTACTGCTTCCTTCACAGTTCTAGGATCGTCATTAGTAATAGATAAAGCAAAATTTGAACAGAAAGCAGATGGACTATACCTTTCTGGCTTCCTTCTTTCTCGAATTGATCTTCTCACACCTAGAGTTTGTGGCTCTTCATCTTCTGATTCTTCCTCTGCTATAGAGTCTGATTCTTCCTCCTTAAGCTTAAACTCTATCTTCTCAGGTTCCTTTGGTTGGACCTCATGTTTAATAACATATTTTACTTCTCTGAACACCACATCTCAGTTGTACCCAACCTTCTGTGTGACTGGGTTCCAAAGCTTATAACCCTTTAAACCATCCTTATACCCAATAAAGATGCACTTTTCATATTTACTATCCAACTTGGTTCGTTTTTCCTTTGGAACATGTACATATGCATCACATCAAAATACGCTCAAATGTGAAAGAGAGGGTTTCTTACCAATCCATACCTCTTGTGGAGTCTTATCGTCCAACGCTAATGAAGGTGACCTGTTGACCAGGTAACATGCAGTATCCACCACCTCCACCTAGAATTCCTATCCTAACCCGACACCACTGAGCATGCTTCTTGCCCTTTCCATCAATGTCTTATTCATTCTTTCTACAACTCCATTTTGCTGAGGTGTATATGGAGTAGTCTTCTATCATGTTATACCACACTTCTTACAGAATTCTTCAATTCCTTGTTGCAAAACTCTCCATCATTATCTCCCAACATCTTTATCTTTCTCTATCTGATTTCCACGAGAGCCTTAAATTCTTTGAACCTGTCAAGGCTTCAGATTTCTTCTAAGGAATACATACATGATTCTGAGAAGTCATTTATAATTATAATGTACATAGATTTACCCAGTGATGGAACCCTTCACAGGTCCAAACACATCACTGTGCACAAGTTCTAATATATGTTTCGCCCTCTTACTACCAGAGGGGAAACTCACCCAATTCTACTTCCCATATACACAATTTTCACAGAAATCAAAATCCAGAGAGATATTATTCATACCTTCTGCCATACCTTTACCATGAAGTATTACAAGGCCCTTCTCTCCAATATGTCCAAGCCTTTGATGCCACAACATGGTCTTCTCTCCAAAGACCACTAGATTTTCTGCTCCACTTTTAGGAACCACAAAACTGTTGCACCCATCAATAATAGTGCTACCTTGCAGCTTATACAGAGTTCCAATTCAAACTCCCCGAATCAATACCAGTGCTCTTCAAACCATTTTGCAAGTATCATTCTCGAACATTGTTTTTACACCTGTATCATCCAACTTGCTTACAGAAATCAGATTTCTGGCCAATGCAAGAATATGTATAACACCCAGAAGTGTTCTAACCCTTCCACCTTGCAGCTTCAACTTTACTTTTCCACGAACAATGATTCTAGCCTTCCTATCATCCCCTAAGAAGACATCACCACCATCGTATTTCTCATACTCATAGAACCACTCTCTATGCGGAGTGAAGTGAAAGGATGCACCTGAGTCAATCAACCATGCCTCACGATCTACATGTGTACTTGAAGAAGCCAAGTACACATCCCCACCTTCATCTGAGGTGGTTTTCACCTCTATAGAAGGAGCATCATCAGATCCCTTTCCTTTATCAGAAGCTTTAGATTTATAGTCCCTTTTGTAGTGCCCTTCCCTTCCACATTTCCAACACACCACCTTTACAGGTTTTCCTGGAGATTTAGATCTCCCACTTGATGAATTATTTTTGTGTCTGTTCTAGGACCGTCCTCGTACAGAAAATGCATCACCATTTTGGCTCTCCATATTTTTTCATCTCATCTCCTTTGTTAGCAAGGATGAGACCATTTCACCAAACTACAAGGCAATTACATTGCTACCTATTGCAATAACCAGACTATCCCACGAATCTGGTAGAGAACACAACAAATTGATGCACTTATCTTCATCTGAAATTTTAATATCAACAAATGTTAACTGACTTGCCACAGTATTAAATGCGTTGAGATGCTCTGTCACTGAGTCTCCATCTGTCATCCTCAGGTTATATAGCTTTTTCCGTAGGAACAGTTTATTCACTAGAGACTTAGATTCGTACAAAGTCCCTAACTTATCCCACAAAGCCTTCGTCGTAGCTTCCCCTGATACATTCAAAAATACTGAATCTGAGACACACAATCATATTGTGCTCTTTGCCTTTCAATCCAACTTCTTCCATTCTTCATCGAATACTCTCGTTGCTTTAGTACCGAGATCTACCACAATACACTGATCTTTATCCACCAACAGATCCTCCATCTTGAGTTTCCACAACTCAAAACTCTCACCATTAAATTTCTCGATCTCTATCTTTCCACTATTTGCCATCTTCTTTCACCAAAAGAATCAATCTTGCAGATCTCCCACTGAACAAGGTCTACCACACGCCCGAGCAAAACCCCTCAGCAACAAAGGCATCCCCTTGAAGCCAAACTGCTCCGATACCAAATGTAGGTTTTAACCCTGTACAGAAATTACCTGCATACGAATCTAAAACACAGAAAATAAACATGTGAGAGCATAACACATAAAACACATATACACAAAGATATGCCCCTGGATCCCAAAACCAGGACTATGAGCTTGATTTTTCATTATGTGCCTTTCAATACATGCCGAAGCATCCAATACCATGGACCAAAATCCATCGCATCCAATACCATGGACCGAAAACCATCGCGTCCAAAAACATGTGCGAAAATCATGCACAAAACCATAAGTGGGTCCACCCATACTAACATAGGGTCCAAAACCAAAATTTTCCAAGGCGCTGCCCTAGAACCCATAAAGTGGGGTTATGGGTACACCTCAAACCCCCTGTGACCCCCCCCCCCTGCCCCCCGCTACTACACAATCGGTGCAATGAAGGGGGGTTCCGCCTCCCCCTCTAACCCCCTCGTTAACTACGTGGGCTAGTCATGGAAAGAATATAACATAACCCAACAGAGCCAGATGTTGTAACATGCATTTTTATTGTTTATAACATCCATTTTTCATTCAAGAATCTCTTCAAAATACTTTAAAAAAAAAGAGATAAAATCAAAACAAAGGAGTAATAATGGTATATTGGGTATATTTTCCTTGTTAAGGAACAACTAAAATAGAAGAATCAGCCTCGATATAGCCTAGGGTCAACTCAGTGGTTATATGGATGTATTCGTATATATATATATATATATATATATATATATATATATATATATATATATATATATATATATTATATATATATATATATATAATATCACAAAGCATAAATACATTGAATTTACAAATAAAACAAGCGTTAAAGTGTTAACACCGAACCACAAAAATATATGTTATATTTTAACGTTTTAACGAGTTCGCATTATAATGGAGCCCCTTATTCATATATAGCTTGGGTTCCACCAATTGCAATTTGCGATTGCGGGCCGAACCCGAAATATATGCACTATATTTTAAAGTCCATCGGGTCTGTCTTTATGCATGTATGTTGGAAAAGCACCGATTGCGATTGTGATGGCCGGACCCGATATTTTATGTGCTATTTTTATATTATCGTCGAGTTCACCATATCGTAGAAGTCTTAAGATTTGGACTGATACACCGTTTAAGAGAGCCGATTGTGATTTATAATGGGAGGTCAATGCAACACTGAACATGTAGATCCGATAGGTTTATTAAATCAGATTAATTCCTTTTCAGTTCTGCTTTATGTGTTTTACATCAATTTTGTTATGTAAATGGAAAATTAGTGGTAAAACTAATTTTAAAGGAAAAGGCAATCAGTTGGGTTTTTTTTTCATGATTTGGTTAATTAAAATGTATCTGACACATGCGTAAGCCTAGTATTATACAAGTCTAACATAGTGCATTATGGTTAAAGTGAATTAAGGAATTTACAAAGGAATTGAATAGTGGATTAGCAGAGCAAGTCAGTCATTATTGTCTTCTTCTAAATTCAATTTCTTTCTATTATTTTATGTTCTTTGAGGTATCTTTAAACCTCTGTAAAATTTTGTAATAGTTTATAGTTAAGATAATTAGGGAAACAATTTAATAGTTTGACAGTTTACTAGCAACGATTTCACAAAAGTATAAAAGGAAGAAAATTTATAAAGAAAGGTTTGGTGGTTCAAACTTCAGAGAACCCAGAAACTAGACTACTATATTCCTGATATCATCGTTGATCAATGAAAGAATCAGAAGTATCCATGAGTTGTTGCATATAATTTTGTAAGCTTCTTTGTCATGTGTCATGCTATGTTTTCTTCTTTTCAAGTATGTAATGAAACAACAGGTCTTTATTTACTTATGTAGATAAGGTTAAAATTCCTTAAAAGAGCACTTCTATACTTGAAATCCTCACTTCCTTTATAAATTATAGATAATAGTTTCTATGAAAGACCAACATATTGTCTATGATTCAGTTCTCATTATCATAATTCCTTTAAGTTACAGATAGTAATTTCTGTGAAAGATCAACATATTATCTTTAACTTCCCCTTCAAACTTTCTTCATTTATCATTTATATCTAGCAACAAATGGAATTTTGAGATGTTCTGGTCATACATGTGTTAAGAGTTAAGGACCAAGTTTTCCAGGTCCTTCATTTGAGAACACAACAAACAATAAGTGATAGTAAGTGATATTTATTAATGTCTTAAGCACAATTTCCCCAGAGCCAGGAAATTGGTTTCTTAAGGAACAACAGTATACATCTCCCTTAAAATAATGGAGTAAGGTAGAAACTATGTGTGGGATGAGGAGGAATCCCAATGTGTGCCAAAGGGCTAGATTTGGGATTTGGGAGGAATACACTAGGAAAAAGGGTTGGACAACATGTGTAGTAACAAGTTCAAGGAGGAAAGTCAAGTAGAATGTCATTGTGGATATAATATAGGCTCCCTGAGAGTCAGAGATGGACTTACTCATAGAGTCAAAGACAAACCTAATCATCTTTAGCAAATCCATATTTAGCAAATACATTTCTAACCATCGAGTTTGTACCAAAAGAAAGGAAAAAATAGCCATGTTTGTATACCCAAGGTCTTGCATCTTTAATCGAGCAAGGAGAATAATTTCCAATTAAATGGGATCTTAGAGCAGGTTAGCCCCATAAGATTGTTTTTAAATGAATCTTATTTCTATTAATATTAGGGATTTGGGTAGTCTTAATAAGTGACTTTCCCTTACCAGAATTGTTGAGGTGGAGAAGTCGAACACCATTCTTCTTCAAGAGACTATGAGTGGGGGTTTTTATTCAATTTCATTATTGAGGAAGCACTTCAAGGGTTGGGATTTGACTTTCATTGACTATTTTTTACTTTCACAGGGGTATCATCATAGGATGGAAATCAAGTTTCAATCTAATGAACTCTTATATTGTGGTTTAAGGTCTATGCACATAATTATATAGTTAAAGTTTTGGAAAACTGCTTACTGCTATGAATGTGTATGGATGGATCCTAGGAATTCTAGGAGAGGATTTTCTATTTGCAAACCATTCAAGATGGTAGGGTAGTCATTGTTGTTTATTTAAATTTAACCATGAGTAGATTTGAGGTATGGGGCAAGACTTTGAGGGTGGAAAGATTGGCTTCCTTTTTTACTCACCAACTATAGATTATTGAGTTGGTGGATGTTGAGGGTATCTCCTTTAGGCCCATGTGGTGAAACTATAGAGATGACAATGAAGGAGTGTCTAAAAGGCTTGATTAATTATTGGCTTCTTCTCCTTTGCTTCAAAAATGGACAGATATAGGTCTTGGATCGAAGCTCGTAGGATTTTTTATCACTGTCCTATTTTCTTATAGTTTTAAAAAAATTACCCTAAATGAGGGAGTCCTTTTAAGTTTCATTTTGGTTGATTAAGGGAGGAGGATTTGAAATATATTGTTAAGGAGTGGAATTAATTTGATCTAAATATAAGGGTTTCTGCTAGTGAACAATTATCTAATTTTCTTAAAGTTGTAAGTTGTAAAGTAGAAGGTTGTGGCTTCGGTTGGGTCCCTCCATAGTCTCGTATTGTACTATGATGTAAGAGATTTATATAGTTGAATTCACATAGTCTCTCCAATATGGAATGGATACTATAATCCTCCTTACTGTATGATATGAGGATCCAATTGATGATATCCCTCCAGCATAGCTGGAACAGAGATATGTTTCATGATGACACATGTCCTCCCTAGGTCACATCAATGTAATGTGATCTTGGCTTTGGCTACTAGGCATGATGCTCTAAATGTGATACAACTTGGCATGGACTCCATATATGTAACAATAGCTCAGCTTAACTACCATGTATGTTACTTATGCTAATACTTGTATCTATCTAGCTTAAGGTAATTAGGCTTACTTGACCTATGAAGGTTATACGAGATTAGGCTTAGCTATCACAGAAATAAAAGTAATGTAATCAATATGATTTATCAATCTCACTAATTAGGGAGGTATTGATACTAGATCTCATCCTCTATGCAGATACTTGTGATCATGATTAAATATGTACATAACTTAGGTATACTAAGAGCTATGAGTAAGAGTGATAATAGTTATGAATCAACACCATTAGTAAGAAGTACATACTCTATCACGATAATAGTTAGTTAAATTAATCTGTGCCAATATGAAACCAATATGGATTAGTCTAGTGTGATCATGCTTTTAGCTTACATTGTGAGTACCATAATTAGTTAGAGCATAACATGAAGACTATTACCACTACTATGAGAAGTTATATGGTGAAATTAGATGTGAAAGAGTTTATCTAAGCTTACTTGTGTTGTAATGGAATAGCTAATTACCATATACAATTGGTGTCATTAACTTAGTTATTTCACCTTAATTCGTGGGATATCACATACGGGTTATTACTTACAAACATGATGAAACAAGGTTAGCATGAGTACCATTACAGTTTTTATCAGTTGTATGGAAGTCTAGAAATCATCGCCCCAAAAAATACTGACCTCATCTACCTGCAAGAGATAGGAAGTTTGGAATTTTAGGAATAGGAATTTTGGACAAGCGTTTCATTTAATTACAGAAATATGTGTGCACATAATATTATTAATCGAAAAGATTCAACTGCAATTACAAGTATTTAATTTTATTGCAGAAATATATGTACACATAATGAATTCGATGACATATATATCAACCTTCAATTCGCAGTCTTCTTCCTTTTTCAAACTTTAAAAAATAAAGGAATGTCACATATACTCCTACTAAAATTCCTGCCACATTCTTAACATTGACGTTGAGCACTCACGCTGCTCTAAAACCTTGAAACCCCTCAAAACTTCCTACAACACAAAACCTTCGTACGATTTCTACTAATCCAAAATCGATGTTAAAAATCAATATCAGACACTGTCGTCCTTCCCACTACTAATCTCCTTTTGCAACGTATTCATGAGGTTACTGAACCCTCACCACTATTTATTGAATTGGTGGTGCAAGTGTTGGTGAAACTGTTATTAGAGGGCAGATGGGACCAGACGAATGCCGACTTGAAGGGATGTACGTATGGTAGTGGCATGGTTCAAGCCAGTACCTCTGTAACCTCCCTCATCATTGGACTGGCCACCGGATTTGGGTTGGAGCATGCTAGAACCAACATCAGCTAATGTTTCATGTCATCCTCGTCAATGTTGCAATGAATTTTCTAGTTGAATACTATATTACAACATTTAAACTGTCTATTTCCATGCAATGTCTCTGTAGATTGATTTACTCCACAAATATAGTTTCATCCAGCAAAGATAAATAATGTCATGTATTTATTTGATTTCGGTGTAAAATATTAGATTTAGAGGGCTAGAATCAAGATTCAGCGATTACCCGGTAAATCAAAAGAATGGACAATTTTAGCATGGTAAAGAAAGTGCTAGTTGCAGATTCAATAAAACTGTCCAAATTACAAACATCTAAAGATATAAATAAACAAATACATATTTAGTGTGGATTTCAAAGCATACTTTGTAGGCAGATTGTTGGCGTAGCTTATGATCATCTTGAGCTCACTTCTGCACTCAAAGGCCAAGCCTACGCTCATCTTGATGATTAGAGAATCCACACAGGAGTTGAACACTCATCCTCGAAGTCCCGGAGAATGGAATCACCTGTTTCATCCCGTTCTTATTTCTAGCACGACGGATGGACATTAAATATGTGTCTCCAAATAAAAAAGTCATGGCCGAGGCTTTTAAATCCAATGCCTAACCCCCATTATGGTTTTGAAACCTAGGGACAATAGGAACCTCAATATGAACACCAAGAACAGAGTTGCGTACCTCGATCTAAAAATTTCGCCACAATTTTTTAAAGATGTCGAGCCTCAAGTAGAATCAAACCCTTGGATAAAATATAACAAAGGTATTCCACATCTGCACATACATATAACAAAAGGAAACGAAAAAAATGAGGGAAAATATAAATCTAACTAGAATAAAAGATGTTTTTGGAATTCGGTAGAAGGACATCATCTCACACTTCATAGATATAAATGAAGCATTCCTTTGAGGTGATAATTTAAGGAGAGGATCAAACAAAGTGTGAGTAAATTAGGATTCTCAACGGTCACATAAGCATGTGAGTGCAACATGCCAAAATTTTCGGTCAATAGGATATGGATCCTCAAGATGTTGAACCATCCAATGTAAAGATGGTTTTCAATGCTAGTGATCTAGTCACATAAAAAACCTTATAAATTTGCGCTTTGGGGTTCCCCCAGGATTCAATAAGTAATCCAAAATGAGAGGCTTTTTTGCTAAGGTGATTAGTTTCACATAAAAAACCATTGTGTTTAGCTCAAACATTTTAATAAAGCTATAGTGATATCCTTTCGCATCCTTAAATTGTAGCACCTCAAGACATCTATTTTCCATCATGTATGAGAATTAAAGTAAAGCCATATATATCATAAATCAGGGCATATAGTATACTATCCTAACAATATCTACTAAAACAAAAATGATCAAAATAGGCCAAAAATGACCTAGCATGTATCAAATTATCATCATGAAAGAAAAAAGTAATAGAAATATATATTTCCAATGAAAGAAAGTGCTTGTATGACTTGAAACAAAACTAAGGAAGGGTTGTTAACATACCAATATTCTAATAATTCCCGAACCATTTTCTCGTTATATTGGATAGCCTTACATTGATGAAAACAACCCCTGATTCTCTCACTATTTCCTTTTCAAGTAATCATGTTTTCCTAGTTCAGAAGGGCCATACACCAAAACACCTTTTGGAGGATTAAGGAACTTGCACTGCCCAAACAAATTAGGCCTCTGTAATGGAAGAATAACCAACTCATAAAGTTCCTATTTAACCTATTCTAACCCTCCATTTGAGTTAAAGGTTACATGAATATCATCCATATTTATAACATCACAAGCTATCACAACATGCAAGAGAAAGGAATCGCAATCCAAAAAACACGTTGTAACAATCAAACTAGAATAAAAAGAAGGATACAGTGATTAGAAAAATGCAATACGTGTACTAACATTGGGATTTGTAGAAAAACAAATATTGATAAGTCCACATGGAGATAAAAAAAAAGATTCATAATTAATGTGGGGAAGAAATTATAAATAAATTTATATATTTATTTAAACTTTTCATAATTATTAGAGAGTAAAGAAGGTATAAATATATTTATAGGTGTTGTTGTTGTTTTTGTTTTTTGAAATATTAAATTAGGAGTTAATCTAATATTGAGGAAGATGGTTTTTTTTACTATTCTCCATAATGTATTCTTCTCTTTGCAGTTATTTTTGATAATGTATTTGACTCAGTTGCAATCCTTTGAATTTAATTCCTTGTAAATGTGATCAAAGGATATAACGTTGAAGGTTCTATTAGTGTCAGTATCTTCATCCCTCCATCAGTGATCAAATTTCTCTTTTTGCATGCATTTTAGGTTTCCCATCTGATCAGCTGCATTCCACTAGGTCATGGATCAACTGATGGTAGTGGTTCATTGTCAATTTCCCTCATGTCGCTTACCTGCTGGCCTATTTTCACATGTTCAGGTCATTTACAGTCATTTTTTGTCATTGCATTTGCAAAAAAACATTTTTAAGCTTTCAGGTCTCATTAGGTCTAGGGTTTGCCACCATGGTCATGAAAAGCTCAATAAAGGGTCAGCAGGCACATGAGGAGGTCTAATAAGTTCACAAAACCAAAATTTCACTAAAGATATGCACAATAAATGATTTTTACCTCAAAACTCTATTTTGAGGTGAAAACAGAGTTTTTATCTTCTATGTACAAAATTTTTATGTAATTTCAATATTTTCTATATGTAATAAGTTCAAAGCTGTTTCCCTTGCTCACCTTGCCAACTCCAGCCACTGCAGACAAAAACACAAGCATCAATGCATTAGTTTACCAAATGATTAAGAAAAGTCAATTTCAATGGAAAAATAGAGCTCAAGACCAAAAGTGACTTTGACATTAGAAAAGTGGGTTTGAGAATAAGTAAAAATTTAAAGTCATTCATATTTAAAGTGAAAGGGGTGCATTTGTCATTTCATTGTGCAAAATACCCTTGGAGAGTCAAAAATCGCGATTTGGAGCCAAGTAGACAAAAAACCTTGTTTTTCAAGCAACTTGGCCTAGTGCTGCGCATCAGAGGTAGTGCGCTGCGCATCAAGTTGGCACTGCACATCAAAGGCTTTCCTACAGTGTTATTTTGAATGGACATTGTGCATGAGGAGAGCACTCCACATTGGGCCCAGTGCGCTGCGCATCAGTAGATCTTCCTAAATCATTCCAAATCATGAAATAACCCTCAAAATTGCTACATTTTCATTGTACAAGTAATTAAACAACATCCTAAAGCTGAATTTGAGTTCACACTTGTGTTCTTCATGAGTCTTGCATGTTTAAAATGAAACCCTAACTTTTCTTCATTGTTTGCCATTCTATTGTGCAATTTTCACTCCACCATCACTAAAAGCATCATTAAACCCTTTTCACCCTTGCATTACCCTAAATTACTCTATTTATCCCATTTTCCCATATCCCATTCCCCTAAAAAACCTAATTCCCTCATCAAACCCTAAATCCCACCCTAGTTTCCCAAACTAATTCCCTCATTCCCCAATTCCATTTCCCAAGAGTAAAATCTCTTCATACTCATCACCATTGTCCTCCTTCATTACCATTTTTCACCATACCTTCATCACATCATATTCCTAAGACAACACTAAGCATCATGGCAAGAAATAGTGACTCAAGCTATGAAGAAGAAACACAAAGTGATAGTTCAAGAGAAAGGAATGTACAGCCTAGGAGACCTCACAAGGGTGAGAAAATAATCAGAGAGGAGCCTATTAGCATTGCCAAACTTCTTGCTTGCCCCCTTGCCACCACTTGCTTCAGATACCAATCTTGCTTTGAGTTTTGTGAGATAGTTGAGAGGGTTAAGTATCATCATGTATTAGCTAGGAAATTTGTCATCAACATGGAGGACAATATGGTACAGCTTGTTGGCAGCAATTTCACTCTTTAACCAGCCATTATTGCAGAAGCAACTAGGATGCTAGATGTGGGGGAAATATGGAACGAAAGACAGAATATCAGCAAGCAGAACTACATTAAAGCTAAATATCATAGTAAATTGGGCAGTGTTACGCTAAAATTTGTCACCATGACTATTTGCAGTTAGTATGGCTCCATCAAACTGTCATACTATCCTCCTTGGCAAGTCTCATACCTCTGCTCTCCATGTCAAACTTCAAGAAAGACAGAAAGTCTTTAAAAATATATTTATCTCTGGGTACGCAGTTTCTCTCAACCTTACCTGTGTGTACACAACCCAAGTTCACAATACCTGCGTACTTGTATGCTCTGTATGTAAAGGGGTGGGTGCGTACTCCTGTAAAGGTCAAAAGGCGCGAGTTTCATCTTAAAAAAGTTACTTGTGGTCATTTTTAGAGCATTCTAGAAGCTTGTTTGACGTGTATTGAGCGCCTCCAGATGGTTCATGTATCCCTATGAAAGAGGAACTTATCCCATCAAGAGGGGAGCTACCCCATCCAAAAGGGGGGCTTATCCCATTGATGGTGCACCTGATTAATTTCCTCTAGAACATTATAAATACAGGCATTGGGCCAGAGGAAGGGAGGTTGAA
>APFE031048155.1:22474-55503 GCA_000404065.3 Pinus taeda | reverse complement strand
CAATGAAGGGAGGACTCCACCCCCCCTCTAAACCCCCAGTTAACTATGTCGGCTAGTCATGGAAAGAATATAACACAACCCAACACACAGAGGCCTAGTAGTCTGCAGCTGAGTGTGCAGGGCAAGTCGAGTCTATAATATTTGGAGCATTAATAAAGAGAAGTTTCATATCCATTCTACATATTTATTTCTTGTTTTATGCATATGTTACATTGGATATACATTGCACTTTTAACGCTTATATGATGCGCGGATATGTATGAATGTGTTGAATAAGTGAATGTAAGAAAAAATATATGTTTATGCGAATTTAACTAAGATCTTTAGGAAGATAAGAAAGATACGTGGTGTAATTTGGGGGAATGGCACAAGACGCTACCATAGCAGCACGAAAGCATCTCAACCCCTGGTTAGGGTTGCGCAAAGGGTGATTATAATAGATCACAAGGGTATTGAAGGTTAGGACAGTGCGCGAAGTGACCTGCACGAAGGTAGGCACAGTTGGACTAAATCAGCACCTTAGACATCTCAAGAGTGTGGGAACTTGGTTCTAGCATCCCCCCATACTGCTTCAGGTGAGACTTTAGTCCGCGCTCCACGGGCTGATGCCAAAAGGGCCAATAGTGTAGGGATTTGTTTGGCTAACTAACTTCGAACCTAGGTCAAGCCCCCTCAAGCCAACATATTTTTCTATTTTCGGGACTGGAATCTACATAGAGATGTCTGATGTCGTATCATTGGAATCCAACTAAGAAGAAAATTGAAGGCTGATCAGAAGAATTCAAGAGTTCGTGATGTAGGAGAACAAGAACCCATGAAGTCTATCAAAAGAAGAGTAGTTAGACTACTACCTGTACATAGAGATCCACAAAATCTTCTTCGCATCTTTCCCTACGGAGATGTATGAGTGGATCACGAAGCTAGCAGATAGCCAAGGAATGTGGAAACTAGACAATCTTGTTGTGTGGACTCAAGAGTTAGTGCGAAGTTTGGAAGCATCATAGGACAAGATCGCGTGTGCCATTGATCATTGGCTTGATCGGATTATAGGAGGATTCATTACTGAGTTTACAGTTGACAGCTCAGTTAGCTACAACGTGGCAGAGCGATGCTTTCTCAAAGGACTATGAGGTAATTACGTAAAGTCTTTGAATACTTGGATTAAAATGTTGTTGTGTGAAAAGAGGGTTACTCAGTTATCTTGATGCTCAAGTATGTGTGAAGTGGAAATGCTTACAAGAACGAAGGAATTAAGGGACTTGAAACTTGCCCCTTGATTTCACCTCCGCGAGGGGACGAGGAAGATATCACGAAGGCCTTGTCACAAAGTGTGATCCATCTGATAAGACAAAGAATTTTGCGAATACGAGCCCCACCCACACCACCACCAGCTTCACCACCATCACCTCCACCTTCACCCGTACCACCTCCACCACCACCGCGATTCAATATTGCAAGCACAGTGAAGTTTCCTGTGTTCAAGGGATTAGGAAATTAGGATTCAGACCAATTCTAGTTCGTGGTAAGGGCTATATGGAAAGCACAAGGAGTTATAGATGACAATATAAACAAGGCGACACTAGTTAGCACCTTGCAGGATTGCGTGCGGACCTGGTATATTAAGCACTTTAATGATAATCCGAATGTGGGAATCGCAGATATCCAAGCAGCACTAAACAGAGAATTTAGCAGGCCGAAGTCTGAAGCACACTCGATCATTAGATTCAAAGAGATCATGATGCTACCAGGTGAGACTCCTTGGGAGCTAGATTAGAAACTAAAATGTACAATTCACGAAGCTAATATGAATCTAACGAATGGACAACATCGTGAGTGGTTTATAGCATCGCTAATTCCACATTTGAGGAGTGTGCTATCATAGAAAAAATTAATGACTCAGGTAGAGGCCTTAGAGATTGTGATGAGGCTACATGAGACCCTAATGCAGGATCCCAATAGATCCATGTGCAGTTGAAGAATTTATGCCTTGAGATGCAGAGTCTGAAACAGGACAGGATAGCTTGACCAGAAGTGTGTGAAGAGGTGTGGTGCGTAAAATGCAAGGGTAAGTGTCATGATAAGGACCATTACCCAGTTTTCACGAACTACCTCACAGGAGGAGGGTTAATGCCATTAAGGCCGAAAGCACAAGCAGGACCTAGTGCGGTGCTTGCTTTGTGGTGCACAATTTGTCAAATAGCTCGAAATCATACCATAGGCACCTACCATTTGTTACAAAAGTATACACAAAATTCACAACAATTGTTCTGCAACTTTTGTAGATCAGTCGGACATAATGAGCATACTTGTAGAAGCTATGAGTTGATGATGTATATGATTTCCACCTACAGAGTTCAGGTTGAAACGCAGCCCCTAGACTAGAATGCAAGAATGGTGCGAACAGGATTTCAGGGGTGTGAACGAGGTCGAGGCGGAGGAGTACCTGGAAGAGGTCACAGACAATTGATATGCTACAATTGCGGAGGGTCGGGACATTATGCCCATGATTGTACAAATACAATGCACCCATTATGTTTGTATTGCAACTTGTTTGATCATGAGACCAAAGATTGTCCTACACTCATATATAGGATATGCAACAAAGGAGCACTACCGCCTCCCTCGACTCAGAACCTGTAGATGATGAGGTCTAAGACTTTCAAGGAAGATCTGAATGTAAACATTACACTCCAAAGTGGAATCACGATGGAAGATGACAAAGGAAAACAACCAAAACATAGTACTTGGGTTCGCAAAGCTCTGGTGAATGAAGTGGAGATTTATTTGGAGTGCACTCAAGAAACTTTCATGGGAGCCATGAAGAGCTTCATGAGGCCTCCACTTCAAGAAGCAAAGATAGATTGTAGCTAGAGATGGAGCCATCCATACTCACAATGTTCTTGGAAACATGTATGAAGCTATTGTGCAATAGTAAGGTTGTAAAAGGATTACAGGAACTCATAAACATATGCACTGGGACCACGCCAGGAGAACCACATGTAGTCAAGAAGATCAGAAACATAAGACAAGAACAGGAAGAGAGATGAGACTAACACGTAGATTCGAGAACATAAGATGGATCATGTTATCCTAGATTTAGGATTGGATGCAAATGTTCTACCTAAGTAGACATGGGAGAGAATAGGGAGACCTACATTGAAGTGGTCTCCTATTTAACTGTGACTGATGAACCAACATAAAATAATACACATGGGGTGATTGCAGGGAATAATCATGGAAATTGAGGGGGAGAGCGCGCTGGCAGACTTTGAAGTGATAGAGATTGTTGATGATATTAATCCCTATGCCACGCTCTTGGGAATTGATTGAGCCATTGACATGAATCGGGTGATTAATCTAAAAAAGTGGAAAATGATTTTCGAAAAGAAGTCACTACGGGTAATTATATGCCTGGACCCTGCTGAAGGATCATGCTATATGGAGCTGGTGTGTGACTATGAAAGTGATGGTGATTTGGATTGTATCTATGAGATAACAACATGAAACTAGGACTGGGTGAATCCTACCATGGATGGGAGGATTGTGTGGGAGTGCAAAAGCTCTTGTACTTCCGATTCGAATGAGGAAATGGAGCGATGGCATAATCAGTTACATGATGTAACTACACTGAACTTTAATATAATGACAAGATCACTACACTGCGTATCGATAGAAGTAAGAGACCTACCTACTTATGATGGCCTAAGTGAGATAGATACCTTCTTGAATAAATTTGAAAGGGAGGTGCCGGAAAAGCAACACTTCCAGGCCTTGGACTGGGTACTGTGCGCCATGCCTGCGAGGTGGTGGGGTATGCACAAAGGGAGCTTTGATGACTGTTGGGAGTGTAGGGGAATGATTCACTTACAATTTGGGAAGCCTAGGGTGTGATTGATAGATAAGTACAATGGGCAAGATGATCTGCACACACATTTGGTCAAATGGATGCAAGCCTATGGGGAAAAGCCACAACTTGAGTGGGTACACCCGTTTTGTCATACCTTTGACGTTATACCAATGAATTGGCATATAGAAACAAAGCTCTGCCACAGGACAGGTGAATGGGATGTTCTATGCGAAGGATTCGTGATGATCTTCAGTTTTGAGGATGAGTGGGACAATATTGATGAAGTGCTACAAGAGTTAAAACAACCATATTTAGGATACCATAAGAGCCGATAGAATCGATTCAGCTTGAATGGGCTACTTAGCTGAGTTGCATGCTAGAATGTTATAATGTAGCTCCTGAAAAAGAAGACGAAGATCCACAGAAAATTAACATTCTAGAGATGGAAGGCCATCGCGAGGTTCAGGGACCACAAATTGAGAACCTGACATAACCGCATTGATGAAGACTAAGTAGGTGAATATTGGCACAGAGACGGAACCTAAAATTTTGAAGATTGGAGACTATTGGGATGGCCCAATGGTGGATAAGGTCACTAAATTACTCCATGATTATCAGGACTTATTCGCAACCAAGTTTATGGATTTGAAGGGAATAATCAGAGATTTAGGGGTAATGAAGATCATGTTAAAACCTGACGCGAAGCTAGTTAAGCAGAGGTCGTATCGCTTAAATCCAAAATATAAGGAGAAGGTCCATGTAGAACTAGAGAAGATGCTGGCAATAGGCATCAATGAGCCTGTGGAGGAATCTGATTAGGTAAGCCTGATGGTAGTACAAGAGAAGAACCAGTTGGAAGAAATAAGAATATGCGTGGATCTCAGAAAGTTGAACAATGCATGTGTACATGATCCATTCCCAACTTCGTTCACAGATGAGGTGTTGGACAATGTAGGTAGTCAGGAAGCATATTCTTTCACAGATGGGTTCTCAGGGTACCACCAGATCAAAATCACGCCGGAGGATAGGAGCAAGACAACCTTCACGACTGAGTGGAGTTTCTTTCAATATACTGTCATGCCATCTGGATTGAAGAATGCCCTTGCTATATTTTCACGCTTAATTGTTGCAACATTCATGGAATATATTCATAAGTTCTTGGATGTCTATTTTGATGATTGGGCTATATTTGGGCTGGTTAGGTGCCATGTAGTGAACTTGCACTTGATGCTAGATACATGCCAAAGATACCAAATCGTTCTCAACCTCAAGAAGTGTACATTTCTTGTTCTTTTTGGGAACCTGTTGGGGCATGTGGCTTGTAGACAAGGGCAGATGGTAGACCCCACGAAAATCATAGTGATTCTCAATTTGGAAGCACCGCGGAGTGCGAAACAGCTGCGTGCTACTCTTGGGCATATGGGGTACTACAATAAGTTCATCAAAAGCTATGTCAAGATCATTGCATCAATGGAAAAGCTGTTGGAAAAGGATGTCACATTATTTTGGAACGATGACTGTAAGAAAAGCCTGGATGTATTGAAAGAAAACATGGTTACTACACCGATTCTGGTCTTCTCGAACTGGAAGAAAGAGTTTCATGTCCATGTTGACATGTCTAGTATCACGCTGGGTTAGTACTAACACAGGATGGTGGAGAAGGCTTGGATCACCCTATCGCGTTCATGAATCATAGATTATCTAAAGCAGAAAAGAATTATTCCATCATTGAACATGAGGAACTAGCTATGGTATATGTGCTCCAGAAGTATCGACACTACTTTCAAGGAGGTCACTTCAAGATGTATATAGATTTTTCCATGATGAAGTACTTGGTTAATAAGCCTGTGTCAGGGGGGTGCATATGCAGATGGATTTTATTGTTCCAAGAATATGATTTTGAAGTTGCTGTGAAGCCTAGATGATTGAACGCGGGACCAGATCACCTATCACACATTGAGACAGGAAGGGAACCTACTAGTCTAAAGGAAGGATTACCCAAAGTGCAGCTATTTTCTATGCATGTAGCGGATGGACATTTTGAAGATATAATTCACTTTCTCACGACTGGAACTGCACCAAAAGGGTACTTTGTCTAGCAGAAGAAGGAACTAGTGGTGCATGTGGCATATTTCTCTGTCATTGCAGGGAATCTATACAAGATTTGGAATGATGAGATAATATGAAGGTATGTACCTAAATTACAACGAAGAAATATCCTTGCGGACGCTCATGGGAGCGCTACAGGAGGACATTATGTAGGGAGACCGACTGTGCTAAAGATTCTCCGCGCAGGGTTGTGGCGGCCGAGCCTTCATCAGGATTTAAAAGCACATTGCAAGGCCTGTGATGTATGTCAAAGAATAGGTAAACCATCATGGAGGGATGAGATGCCTTTGAATCTACAAATGACATTGCAACCCTTTGAAAAGTGGGCAATCAACTTTGTAGGACCTATCAAACCTCAAGGAAATACAAGCGCGAGATATATTATCACTGCGACTGAGTACCTCACTCGTTGGGTAGAAGCGCAGCTGGTAAAGGATTGCACGACCATGACAGCTGTAACATTTCTATTTGAACACATATTGACGTGATTTGGATGTCTGAAGATCTTGATGAGCGACCATGGTACACATTTCCTGAATGAGATGATTAGTGTGCTAACAGAAGAATTTCAGGTGTATCATCAGAAAAGCACACCGTATCACTCGCAGGCTAACAAGATAGTAGAAACGTTCAAAAAAGTACTGGAGGCCACGCTGACCAAAGTATGTAACGTGCAACGAAGTGATTGGGACCTACGTGTACCCACAGTATTATGAGCTTATTGGACAAGATGTAAGAAACTAACGGGACAAACACCTTTTCAGCTTATATATGGAGTGGAAGCCATAATGCATATGGAATACATCATGCCTAGTTGTGTATAACAGCGCTTACAAGTATGACAGATTGTGGAGCCCTAGAGGAGAGGCTCGTGTAGTTGGAGGAGCTCGAAGAAGAATGGTTTTTAGCTAGATTCCACCAATAGGTGCAAAAGCAACGCGAAAAGGCCTGGCGCGATTGAAATATTAAGTTGTGCACCTTCAAGGCAAATGATTTGGTGTTGTTGTATGATAGTAACTTCGATAAATTCCCAGGGAAGCTCATAATGCATTGGATGGGACCATATGTTGTTAAGGAGATCACAGATGGTGGCATGGTGTAGTTGATAAAGTTAAATGGATAACTCTTCCTAGGAAAAGTAAATGGTAGTCATTTGAAGGCGTACACAGGTGGCCTAGCCATCTGATTCACCGACAGAAGCACAACCTTAGCACTCCATTCAGCTGAAAGGAGGCACAGGAGTATAAACTACTCTGCTTAGGAGCTGTGTTGTGTCAGGACTGCGTGCAGTAGTGAAGTGTCACAGGGTCCGCGATAGCGCAAGGGTAGTTGTGTTCTCGCGCAGTTTAGCTAGAAAGTGACCGTTTCAGTCACTATTCATGAGGTGATGCTTGGTTTGAGACCAAATGGAGCAAGAAGAAGGCATTTAAGTCAAACTTTATGGGCTAGATCCTTGAAAATCTACTGCCAAGTGAGCATTAATAGGCCAAATATGGGGGGAACTGTTGAATTCAAATTCAAAAGGCACTATAAATTACAAACGGGTGTCCAATAAAAAACACTTGGCAATTTGAGAACTGAGCTATTGCATGTCCAGACATTCATGAACCCAGACTTATTCGATCTATTGAAGGAGAATTCATTGTTTGAGAACTTACCTGAACCGTTGAGAGAATTGTGGAATAGCACTATGACCCCACCTGAGGAAGCCATGGATATGAAGCAATGACTACTGAGGAGGCTGTGTAGGTGATGACAGTAGGATAAGCCCTAGAAAGTGTCAAGATAGTTGTAGAAATCCCTAAATCATCATGCACAATGAAACCCAAGAAAGACAAGCAGCCTATGGTACCAGTGCACGTGTCCCCTAGGAATCCGTTAAGGACTAGGCTTACCATGGAAGAAAAGGGGAGGGCGATCAATTTAGAAGTTGATGAAGAGGAAGACTTTGAAGAAATCTTGGTAGAGGAGGAGGATGTAGAGTTGGCAGTAGAAACCCAGGGTGCAGACCCTCTGACCAGGTTGCCTACATATGGTCCTCTACAAAAGGGAAAAGAAAGGGTGCCCAAAGACATAGATGAGAGAAAAAGCTCTCTGTAGACTCCGCTGCTCCCTAACGACATAATTTTTGAAGGAGCACACTTGGGGTGAGTGCTTGTGCTAAAATTTGAAGACTGGGACCTCGCAGACCACGAGAAGTTCCCACATTTGGCAACCGCGCAGCTAATGTGCCAGAAGAAAGACACATCGACGACAGTTATAGAGTTGGAGCAATGTAGGTGGCTGAGAGGTGTAGAAAAGGTAGGACTGTTAAACCTGCTCTAGGTGTCACATTACCATCGCACCGCAATGACTATTTTCGTCATCAGGCAGCCGCTATGCTTGGTGCATGATGGGTGCTTGTGGTTGGAGGAGCCCATCCCCATAATGGAACATTTAATTCTCAGAATTACCCGGCTCCCTTGCAAAGGGGAGGACCCAATTAACATCTTAGAGGGTAAAAGTGATGATTTGGCCATCGCGGAGGCCATGAAGAAGAAGTTCAAGTTGGAGAAGAAGAAGAGAGGATACGTGATTTCCAACATCAACAACGCTGCAGTCAAAGTCGCGATGTAGATACTGGCTGGAAAAGTTATGCAGAAGTGCCGCGTGGATGAGATGCCCACACCAGTGGTTGCATTTGCCACACAATGTGCAAAAGGGGTCCATTTTAACTGGGTAGACTACTTGTGTAAAGAATTCATAGAGAACTGTCCCAAGGCACATGAGCAAGGGAATACTTTTCATTATGCATGGTTGTTGTTGTCCATTGTGATGGTGGCATGGGAATTGCCCGAGGACAACCAGTTCCCTATGATTGTGCAAGACCAGAGGCAGTGAAGTACGCTTTGTTGTGGGCAACTAGAGATGTGCAGAGAATATGGGACAGTAAGATATTTTGGGTGTTCATGGAGATGAACATTAGAATGGGGATTAATTGCAAACCATGGTTATCGCCCGTGGTCTATAATAGCCTGCAGAGCTTCGCAGAGTTCAAGGTAGATTTCCACCACATGTACATCAGGGCGAGGAAGGACCCCGCAAAGACATGGCATGAGCTCCCTTATTTGTTGACGGACGATGTCATATTCGCTGTACTTGAGTCGTGGCTGCCGCAGTGGCGTGCTCCGACCAGCTCCATGGTGGAAGTAGAGAATTCCACCGTGCAAAGGAAAAATGATGAGGAAAAGCTATGGATGGAATAGTTGGCAAAGAAGCAAAGGAACAAAGTAAAAGTAACCAAGGCCCAGGAGGTGTGCGATGTTGTGAAGGTAGCAGAAGAGCAGGAAAAGGCAGCAGAGGAGGAGTGCGAAGGCCAGAAGTCGCCTTTGCTCGAATAGGAAACCAATACAGAGAAAGGTGGTGTGGACCCATAGACAACATCCACAAAGATGAAATGATAGTGCCCAAGAGAGCAGGTAGGGCTGGAGAAGAAGTCGAAGGCTTCGAAAACTTCATTCGACCTAATCACCCACATTGAGGGGGATCTGCATGACATTGGGGAGACGATGAGAGATGTCATTGCGGAGGACCTCCAACAGTTCCTGGAGGAACATCAGATGGTGTTGGGGGCTCTTCGAGTGAAGATACAAGAGTTGCATATGCGTATTCCATAGGCTGGTACTATGTCAACTAGCCTCACACCAGGCATGACTGCGGCTGAGAAAATGCTACGCACTTGGATGACAAATACTATAGTTCTTCTAGATGGAGCACTCGTGATGGAAAATGAGCCCGACAGGCCTATGGTCAATGGGCTGTAGGGAATTGGGATAAACATGGCTATGATCCCTCAGGAGAAACTCTATGTTTTGCAGGATGGGGTTACTGTAGAACTGCGAGCCAGGGAGGGTCATGCACTCCAGGTCATGAGTGAGCATCACATCAACATTGAACAGTTGAGCTTCTAGCGTGATGAGGTAGTGGCATAGAACCAACAACTAGTGAAAGTGGTCGATGAATCCTGCCAGATGGTCTCGGAGCTGGCCATCCAAGCAGAGGAACTAGTAGAGGTGCATATTCGGAAAATCACAGCAAGGGTGCGCGAGGCAAAGGAAGAGATGGCCAAGGTTTAGCTGGAACTAAACCTCCAAATAGCCGAATTACAATTGAAGGCACAATCTTCAACTCCACCAAAGGTCAAGGAAAAATGCACCAACATGCTTACAACAACAATAGCAGAGGTCAACTGTGCAGTGAAAGACTACACAAAGCTGTTTGAGGAGACATTTGAGGTTCTCACAACTCTACAGGAGGACCCGAATATACAATGCCTAGAAATAGAGGCACACGAGCTACAGTAGAAGTACCACAAAGTAAAAGGGACCACACAGACGGTTGCCCTTACACAAAGGCTTGCGCAGATGCAGCAGGTGAAAGCCCTCTAGGAGCAGGTGGATGTTGCTCGACATAAGGAAATAATTTTGAAGGTGCACTTATAACCATGGATTGATGAGGTGTATGTCATTATCACCTCTATTGAAGCAAAGCTTGCGTAGATGTAGGGAACACAGGAACAAGTTTAGGGAAGTAGTTCAGCCACAACGGTCTCTGAACAACACATCTAGGAAGTGCAATAGGCAGTCGTTCAGTGTGCTGCCGATCTTGCAGCGATCCAAGCAGAGTTGGGAGGTCTTCATGCAAAGATCTCCACACTGATAGAGTGACTCAAGGGTGAGTCACAATGTTTGTGTTGGGGCCCTGTTGGGCGCGAGATCCCCCAAGGGAAGTTTTGGGGCTTAGAGCCGAGATTTTGGTCAAAATTTCTAACCTCAATGTAAAGAATCTTCATTTTGTGGGCATGGAGCGTGTAGTTTATAAAAGAGTCATAAGATTGACCGCCCTCAATTTTGTAATGTAATGTTGGCTGTAGAGATCTACCCATGGTTTGCGAAGCATGGGATTGTATAAATAGAGTGAGGCTCTAAGTAGTTAAGAGGGAAAATAGAAAAAAGTAATAATGAGAAGGATGAAGGATTAAGTCATATCTGAAGTGTAAAGTCTAGTTTTGGGTCATACAGTAGGCGAAGGCTCTACAACTGAGTGCGTAGAGGCCTAGTAGTACGTAGTTGAGTGTGCGGATCCCTAGAACTGAGTGCATAGGGCGAGTCGAGTCTATAATAGTTGGAGCATTAATAAAGAGAAGTTTTGTATCGATTCTACATATTTATTTCCTCTTCTATGCATCTATTACATTGAAAATACATTACAATTTTAATGCTTATATGATGTGCAAATATGTATGAATGTGTTGAATAGGTGAATGCAAGATAAAGTATTTGATTATGTGAAGTTAACTAAGATCTTTAGGAAGATAAGTAATACACGCGGTATAATTTGGAGGAATAGCACAGGACGCTACCATAGTCGCGCGAAAGCATCTCAGCCCCTGATTAGGGTTGTGCGAAGGGCAATTATAACAGATCGCGAGGGTATTAAAGGTTAGGATAGTGCGCGAAGTGACCTTCATGAAGGTAAGCACAGTTGGACTAAATTGGCACCTCAGACATCTCAAGGGTGCAGAAACTTGGTTCCAACATCCCCCCATACTACTTTGGGTGAGACTTGAGTTCGCGCTCCACGGGCTGATGCTGAAAGGGCTAGTAGTGTAGGGATTTGTTTGGCCAATTAACTCTGAACCTAGGTCAGCCCCCCTCAAGCAAACACTTAACCAAAACCCTGATCTACTTCACTTGTCTTGAGGCTATGTGATGAAGGAAAGTCTTTCCTTTGCTAAATATCACATCGTAGCCATGATCCTTCAACATAGAAACTGAAGCCAAATTATTATTCATACCTGGAACATACATTGCATCTTTTAATGTGAGAGGATAACTAGACTCCCTCTGAAAAGTAATAGTGTTGATTCCGATTGCATTATACCTTCAATCATCTCCCATTTCAATGTGCATCTAGAGGTCCCTTTCCTCCAAGTCACTAAAGAATTCTTTGTTTCCATTCATATGGAATGAGGCTCCACTATTTAGATACCACACAATACCCATCACTGATGTCACCATGCAAATGATGAAGATGAAATCCAACTTGAATTGTGAAGCAAGAGCTTCACCTACCACTCCTCCTAAGGGATTCTTACTGACCTTCTTGTGCGGACACTTCGTGGCATAGTGTCCCAGCTCGTGATAGTGAAAACATTTAATCTTCGACAAGTCCTTCTTCTTTCCACTATGACTGGAATATGATTTGGAATGGGATGACTTCCCTTTCCCAATCTTCTCATTTCCATCTAAGGCACAATTCTCCTCATCATCATGCTTGGATTAGGATCCATCTATGGTGTTCCAATGAATCTCTTCTTGCACTAAGTTAGACCACAAATGCTCCCACTTTGGTAGCTTCTCCCTCCCATTTACCAAATCCTGGTAGTTGTTCCGATCCTTGGGAAGACCTAGAAGTGATAGGCTGACCAGATCATCTTCAAATTTGTAACACCAACACTTCCAAGCTCATCTTGACATTGGGTGAACTTGGTCAAGTGCTTTGGTATTGTGTCACCCTTCTCCATCTTGATTTTCCTGAGCTTTTCCTTTAGTGCTAGCTTCCCGTAGTCACTTTTGTTTTGAAAAAAATATGTCAAGGCCTTCCACATTGCATATGGAGTCCCCTTACCATGGAAGTTTGAGATAATATGATCTTGATCTCCTTCTAAGATAATCCTTCTCTTCTTTGCAACACATTTTCTCCACTATTCCAGATCTTGAGCACCAATTGGTGGAGGCTTAGGAATATCTTTGTCTATGAATTCCTTAAGCTCATTGTCTTCCAACACTACCTCCATCCTGTCCTTCCAAGAAATATAGTTCGAACTACCCTCAAGGGCATATTCGAGTCTCAATATGTAGAATGACATCTTGCTGACTCTGAAGAATGATACTGTAAATTTGATTTCACCTGCAAAAGAAAAAATCGTATTCTCCTCTCCTAGAGTGATTTTTGCTTTGATACCATGTAGAAATTCCTTGTAGATTCAAACTTCTAATTGTAATTTACTAAAACAATAGACTCAAATCTACTCTACTCATCAATGGAAACAATTGAACGATCACAAAATCACAAAGAATACAAGAGAAAGAATTCAATCAACACTTTACACAATGATTTCTTGAGGAAATCCACAACTAAAAACCCCTACTATATGTGTATTGCATTAGTAAAAAAATATGACAAGCTTACAATGATTGTCTCAAGCCTGAACAACCTTTGCACTATCTCTATCTGTCTCATTGCTTCCTAGACAAGCCCAGACCAATACTTAACCATTTTCTCACTTTCCCAAGTCCCTATTTCCTTGCGATGTTTCCTTGGGAATTAGCCCCCTATTAATTAAGGAAAATGCTCAATTGGAATTATGCAATCCTCATAGGCCTTCCTATGACTTCATGCACCACCTATAGAATTCCGATGATTATAAAATTGATAGTACACTATCCCTAAACTCCAATATCAACTAGGTAAATCTCAGATCTAACACGCATGAGTGATTAAGGAGTGAATCATCAGTTAAATAGTTGAACACATAAAGCAACACCCCACTATCTGAACTCCGACTATTTCTTCCCTCAGTTGGAACTAGTTTAACTGAATTTAACTAAGTTAAACTAAATTAATTAATTACAACTCAAAATAAACTTAACAAGGGCTCATATAATGTAGGAGACAGTATACATGACTCAATTTAGACCCTCAACTTGAATTAACTAATCCAAATAAGTCAAATTATATTATTTAACTAATACAAGTTGTCATGTGATGTGGAATTACAATTTTATTCCTAATTTATTTCAAGGACAAAATTAAATTAGGATTTTCTTATTGCATTTTCAACAACTAGCAACAATATACTTGGCCTCTTTTGAGCTGAGTGCTACATATATTTTCCTACTATACTAGGAATTAACTATTGACCCATCATTGAAGATAGCTCCTGAAGTGCTCTTCCTGTCTGATGGACTCCCTGCCCAATTTGCATTAATGAGGCCTTGGAGATTCACACCATCGATCTTGATATACCATAGCCCAAAATTTGTTGTGCCTCTGAGGCATCTAAGCACATGTTTTGTTGCTTGGTATGCTTCACCATAAACTAAATTAGCTAATTAACTACATAACATATGTTGGGCCTTGTGTTCACCAGATACATCAAGGACCCCACCAGCTATCTGCAGATGGTAGAATTTATTGCCTCTCATGTAGAAGCATCCTCCTTCCTCTAGTTTGTAGCTAGAGTAGTGTCCATAGGTTTGCAGTATTTCATATGGAATCTATGAAGTATTTCAGAAGTATACTTCCCCTGACTCAAAAACAACTCTTTGTCTCCCTACCACACCTCCAATCCAAAGAAGTAGTGCATCAAGCCCATGTCCTTCATATCAAAATCCCTTTCAAGGTCCTCCTTGCGAGATTGGATCAACTTCTCATTCCCTGTTAGTATCAAGTCATCTACATACATGACTAGAATGAGAAATTTCCCATCTACCATAATGTAGTAGAGATTGGCATCTGCTTCACTCTTGGTGAAGCCGAATCCATTGAGATATGTATATATCCGAGTGTACCAAGCACGGGGTGCTTACATGAGACCATAAAGGGCTCTCTTGAGTCTACATACATGTGTCTCCCTATCAAATGTCTCAAATCCCTCATGTTTCTCTATGTAAATCTCTTCCTCAACCACTCCATTAATGAAGGAAGTCTTTACATCCATCTGGTGGATCTTCCACCTCATCTACACAACTAATGCTAGAATGGTTCTAATGGAGGAATATCTTGTCACAGGGGCAAATGTATCCTCATAATCAACTTCCTATACCTGTGAGAATCCTTTAGCCACAAATCTAGCCTTGTACTTCTTGATACCACTATCATCTACATGCTTCACTTTGTATATCCATCTAAAACCAACCACTGACTTGTTCTCTAGTCTTGAAAACACATCCCATACATTTTTCTTCATGATGGATTCATAATCCTTCGCCACGGAATCTACCCACACTAGTTGGGAACCTGCCTCCTCAAATGAAAAAGGCTTAGAATCAATGAGTTTTGTCATAAGTGCCATATAACTAGTAAACTTGTCTAGAGATACCCTCTACCTACGCAAGGATGTAGGAGCTTCCACATGCTCCCGTGCATCCTCACTAACCTGCCAGCCTCTCTAGTTCTCTTCCTCTCCTCTCTATAATATTCTTGTTGAGTGGGTGCCTCCACTCTGCCTCCTTTTTACTCCTCAACATGTGACTACTCCACAACATCCTACAACTATGACTGAGGCTCCTCCTTTGGTGGAATACTTATCTCTCACTCTAGAGAGATTCTCATAGATTTATCCTCATCAAATATGACATATCGCCTCATCACTATCATCATAAGCGAGGGAAAATACACTTGATAGTTATGAGGCATCTTTGTGTATCCTACAAATATACTCATCTCAGCTGTAGGCTCCAACATTTTCCTTCTATCCTTGGAGACATGACAATACACTATAGCTCCAAAAATTCAAAAATGGGATACATCTGGCTTCCTCCTAGAGAAATATTCTTTAGGTGTGATCATGCAAAATATTTTTTGAGGGCTCTGGTTCTACACATAAACTGCAATATTTCATGGTTCTATACATAGATATAGTGGCAGTCCCCAATCATGCAACATTGCTCTTAAAGCCCCTACTATGCTTTTATTTTCCTCTCTACCACACCCTTTTTTTATGGTTTGTGGTCTGAAATAATTTCTCTTCTAATGCCTTCCTTGGCACAAAAATCTTTGAAATCATTACACACAAATTCTCCTCCATTATCACTTCTTAGGGATTTAATTTTTTGACCCGTCTCATTTTCAACCAAAGCTTTGAATTCACAATTTTGTAAACAATTCATCTTTATAATTCATAAAATAGATCCTGAATTTGCAAGAAAATTCATCTATGAAAATTACATAATACCTATGTTTTTCAACTTAGACTGTAGAAAATGGCCCACACACATTAGAGTGGACTCACTTGAAGTTGGCTCTAGCTCTAATATCTTTTCCCTAGAAGGAGGCTTTGACATATTTTCCAAGAGTGCATTTGTTGCAAACATCATGTTGGTCAAACGTGAATTTTGGAAGTCATGTGCTGATATGCTGCATGATTTTCAAGGATCCATGGTGTAGATGACCCATGCGCCTATGCCAGAGTTCTCCAACATCTCGACTTTGAACATATTTTACTTTGTTTCTCAATGTGGCACATGCATCCACCTCTAGCTTGTAGATATTTTTCACTCTAACACCAATTTGTTTTACTTGTCTAGTAGAAACAAGCTTAATAAAAGATTTCCCCTTACTAAACCCCACATCATAACCTCTTTCCTCCAATACAACTACAAAAATCAATTTTTTCTTCAGCCCAGGCACATACACTACATTTTTCAGGTGAAGATGGGAGTCTGAATCCCTCTTAAAGGTGACAATACCAATCCCTTTGGAACTATACTTCCCATCATCTCCAAGTTCTATTTTTAATTTTAGGTCCTTCTCTTCAAGGCTACTAAAGAACTCCTTAGATCTTGTCTTATGAAATGTCGTTCTAAAGTCTAAGTACCATGCAATGCCTCGTCTAGTACTTGTCATGCATGAATGAGGGTGAAATCTAATTCGAATTATGATGCAAGACAATCTCCTCCTGTTCCTTCTACAGGATTCTTCCAATATTTCTTGTGTGAACACTTGGTTGTATAGCCTCCATATTCATGGTAGTGAAAACATTTGATTTTCTTGAGGTCCTTCTTCTTGCCTTGGTTTTGTCTGGATTATGGATTTCCTTTGGTATTCTTTCCCTTGGCTTTATTTCCTTTGCCTGCTAAGGCAAATTTTTCTTCCTTCTCAGCTCTGGCTATGACACCATCTCTAATGTTTCTTTTGATCTCCTCCAACACCAAATTAGCCCAAAGTCTCTCCCAATATGATAGCTTGTCTCTTCCTTTCACTGAATCCTAATAGTTGTGCTAGCATTTAAGAAGGCCAAGGAGTGCTAATCTCACAAGTTCAAATATGAAACATTTTCTCCTACTATCCAAGTTCATCTCGAATCTGAGTAAATCTAGATAGATATTGTGGAATAGTTTCATTTTTCTGCATTTGAATGCTCTTGACTTTATCCCTCAGTGCCAATTTCCTGGCATCACTACTGCTCTAGAAGATATCTATGAGAGTTTTCTACATTGAAAAATGATTCTCATTTCCATGCAAGTTTGAAACCACATGACCTCTGACACCCTACAAAATAATCCTCTTGGCCTTTGTGGTGAATTTCTTCCACTGAGGAAGTGCTTATGCATTTGATGTAGATGGTTTTCGGATATTGATTTGTGTATATTTCAATACTTCATTGTCATCAAGGAAAAATTCCATGCAATATTTCCAAGCACAAAAATTTGATGTGCCCTGCAGTGCATACTCAAGCCTCAATCCATTGAAAGACATTTTTCATGCATCGAAGAGAATCTACACCGACAACTCTACAAATTGAAATTTCATTGAGAGGAGATCTTGAAAAAGGTTTCTATGTAGTCCTTTGTAGCTCTGAAATTGTAAGAAATTTTCTACTGCTAATGAAATAAAGTTGAAATCAAGAGACACAAATTTATTCTACTATTTTGCGGAAAGTAAAACACATGATATAAGCACATGCAACCATGAAAACACAAGGAGCACAATGCTTTTACGGGGGAACCCAACTGGGAAAATCTCCACCACTGCTTTGCATTAATTCAAATGAGAATATGGATAAATTAAAATGTATTTCTTTAATCCTGAGGCACACCCTACACTGCAATACAGATCTCCTTCTTACTGACCTCCTCTGACCAAAACTTAGCTAATTCAAGCCTCAACCTTCCTCCTATTTGCTTGTGAAATCCTAAAGGAAATTAACTCCTAAATAATAGGGAAATTCCCTATTTCCTTGCGCAATGTTTAGACGAATTTACAACCTATTCAATGCAAAACAATATACACTTAGCTAGTAGAAAAATGACAATTACAATATGCCCTTTCGTCCACTCCAGCTAAGCAATTCGAATTCCATGCATGAGCTTGTTTATTTTTAGTAAATTGATCAGTTGACCAAGAGATCAGTGAGTTAACAAATGTTATAAATACCTAACTAAACTCGTACTCACTCCATTAAAGACTAGATCTCAGCTAACTGAGTTTAACTAACAATAACTCCATAAGAAGTTGAGACAGTGTTGAATGATTGCCATAGTGGAGCTTGTGGTGGTCATCTATCTGGGCTTGCTACAACCCACTTGTGTGTAGGTTATTTTTGGCCTTTGATTTTCAAAGATTATGTTGAAGCAGTCAAAAATGCCATCCTTTTCAGGTTTATAATTGGAAAATGCGCGCTCATGTAGCTCTGCTCTTTCCTATTATTACTGTCAGTGCGTTCACAAAGTGGGGCATTGATTTTACAGCTGGTAACCCACCTTCAACAAAGGGTCATACATATATTATTGTAGCAGTCGACTACTTTACTAAGTGGGATGATGCTATGCCCACTTTTGCGAATGATGGTGAAACAAAAGCCCTGTTTCTATTCAACCAAGTCATTTCTCATTTCGGTATTCCAAAGGATATTTTCATTAGCCATGGAAGTCATTTCCACAAAAAGATGATGGATGAATTGGCTCTCGTGTTGGGTTTCCGACAAAAGCATTCATATTCTTACTATCTTGAGGCCAATGGGTAGGTGGAATTAGTCAATAAATCCTTGAAAGTTATCCTACAAAGTAAAATTAATAAAGCTGGACCAAATTGGAATATCATGTTATGTCCTACACTTTGGGCATACCAGATGTCGATTAAGACCGCTACAGGTTTCACTCCTTTCAACTAGTTTATGGTTTGGAATCGATCTTCCCTATGGAATGTGAAATTCCTTCTCTTAAATTAGTTTACAACTTCTTCCAGACACATCCAGTCTTGAAGAATGCCTCGTTTATTTGGAACATCTTGATGAGCATCATCACGATGCAACCACAGTTAATGAAGCTCATAAAAAGAGAGTGAATATCCAATATGATAAGGATGTGCGTCCTAGGGTTTTCTCTGAATGTGTGACCTTGTCCTGGTCTATGACCAAGAGAAAGACGCCTTGGGTGTAGGCAAGTTCAAACCCATGTGGTATGATCCTTTTATCGTTAAAAAGGTCTTGAAAAAATGAGATTACAAATTGGTTTATTTTGATGGAAATGAGAATTTTCTTGGTTGTAGATATTGTATTTATTTGTGCATATCTATCTATAGGTTTCGCAGTGATATCAATATTTTTGATCTGCTTTGGAAAATATCAATGGATGATCTGGTATATCTAAGGTTCGTTGATGGTGCTAGTCAACATAATCGAAATTTGGTTGCCACGTCTTGGGTGATTTACTATTCATTCGGTAAATTATTGGTTTCAAGAGGCATATGTATCGACCCTACTTCAAACAATGTTACTGAATATACTATTGTTGCTAGATTATTATCTGAAGCAACATCTCTTGGTATTGATTCATTAGTATACTTGGATTCACAACTGGTGGTGTCTGAGTTAAACAACATCTATCGTGTGAGAGATCCTTATTTATATCGCCAATTTCTGAGAGTACGTTTATTACAAAGATAATTCAATTTTATCACATTTATTCATATTCAACATTCAGAAAAATCATTTGCTGATTCCATATCTAATCAAGCATTAGATTGGCATATTAATCATTCATCACATTAAAATAAAAAATAATAAAAAATCATATGTATATATGGTCGTCGCATCATGAAACCGTATATATATAGATAGAAGTTTTGTTCAAAATATTATACAAAATCGGGACAAAATGTCCTACAAAATTAGGGATTAAGCCCAATCATGTCTATAAAAAAGATCAGGACATATCTAATCTATATATGTGGGCCTTTCCCTGGATGTGCATCTCAGAAGAAGATGATGGCAGTATCCACATGCTGGAAAAGCTACACCCAATCTCATGGTACTTCTACCACACGTCTATGCATTGTCTCTGGTAAATCCTCTACTTCTTTCATAGGTACCTCATGAGTCAATCTCTCCAAGTTCCTCTGTACGACATCGAGAACTCTTTCAGTCTCATTTGTGGCACCCTTCGTGTCTCTTCCATGATGCCTATGCCTAGGTAGACCCTCAGTTCTTATGGTCCCACATCTATATCATGATCAAACAATTTTGTAAGAATTTTTGTCTCATCAAAATTAATTTCAATTCATAATTTTGAAATCTAAAAAAATGAAATAACATTAAAAACTTAAAAACAATTTTACCTATGGCACCCAATGTAGTGCTGAGTGGAAGCAGTAGATCTAGATCCACTCTGAAATCCATGCCTGCATAGGTGTGGTCCTCAATAGAAATGACTTTTTCTTCTCACCAAAGGAAAAATCCATCATCAAATTTCATTCTAGGGTCCTCACCGCCCCCTAATATCTTGATTAAGTTAGCCCATCTACCTATCCGTGGATGTCTTGGGTTGTTGATAGTGGAAATCAGTTTGGGTCGAATTCCTGGTAATCTCTCAAAGAAGAAAGTACAAAGAATAGTACCATACCCAAAAATTTTTATATTACTCTTCTTTATGGAAGTAAGTTGTTTCTTCATGTTGGTTAGAATGGTTGTGCACTAGTCAAAAAATGTGGTAAGGGAATCTACTACTAAGCTCATTGTAACACGAGAAGCTTGGTGCAATGAGGTTGATCTAGCTACCCCCACAATGGTAAAAAGGAGAATCCTTAAGGGCATACTCTCCACATGCTTGATTGGGATCTATGTCCCTACCTTTTCTAGCTTTCCGAGGTAATAGGTATGAATGTAATCATCCACATCAAGGATTCCTCGGGCCTTGCCTTGCAAATTGACTGGATCTCCTCTCTAAGAAAGTCCAATAATTAAGTATATATGTCTTACAATTCACACACAGGGGCATATGATCAATCATGAATGCATCTTCTTATGGATCCCAGTAGTTGATGAGAATTTCCAATAATCCTGTATTGGTTTTAATGTTTGGAATTTTGAAAAACTTCAAAAATCCACATCCTCTCAATGCATCTAGTGCTAATGGATCATTGCTAAATTCATTATCTACTGAACTATCCTCTCTTTCCCTCCAAGTAATTGTCATCCTGCAGTTTCAAGTATTTTGATCCATTAAAATCCATGATTTAAAATCTTTGATGGCGTGCACACACATTCACTTCATACATAGTCACGTATAGGGCTTCAAAATACATGACTTAGATATACCCAACCCACATAGGTGTAGAGTAAAAATCCAAAAATAAATTTCTTATGGTAAAATTATTGAAAAAATACTTTAAATGCATGAAATTCCATTGAGAAATCAAATTAGGAGATTACGTAGAATATTGATAGTTGTTCTGGTTGAGAAATTTGGTGGATTGTGATTGTAGGGTTTCTCTCTAGAGTTGTTGCACTCAATTTTCTAAAACACAAATGAGGCTTGGTAAGTAAACATGTCTGTTTATAATTTGTAATTTTAAAACTTTAAAAAAACCACTTTTATACAGTTTATGTTTTATTTTTTAAACTTTGTGACCTTTTGGCTTTGAGTGCTAGGATAGGTTATTTTTCCAGGTTAAATTGGAGACTTTGAGACATTTTTTACCACTTCGATTCCATGATCATTGACCCATCATGGTAGGTATCTTTTTCTTCACTGGAATATAGGTTAGGAAGGATCACTTTTTCCTTTGCATTATGCATTCTAGCCTCGATACTGTGATATATTTCCATAGGGTCAATCCCATTGTGTTATGATTCTTAAACCATTTTCACTCGCCGACTTACAAAATCATGACATGATGATAGAACCATCCTTTACATCAGCTTCCTAGTTAGATCCTAGCTAGCATATGTTTCCCATTCTGCAAAGATTGAGTACGCTCAGGAGTCCTCTTTAGTCCCTCGAATACTTTTGTGATGAAGCTTCATTCTACTTCTTCTTTTTTATCTTTGTCTCTTTATACCATAGAGGCTCCCACATGTTGAGTTGTATCGTTGCATTGCATGTTGACTATTTTTACGTTTTGGCCTTAAGCCAGATTCACTTGGACTCGTGTGTAAGCCACTTTTTGACCATTTATTTTTGCAAAATCAACCTTGAAATAACTTAGCCTCTGCAACTTGACACTTTATGCCTGTGGAAAGAACATTCCTTTGAGTGGCATTGGCTAGTTTCATCACCTTGCATTAAGAATAGGAATGTTCCTTTTCGAGGAACTAGCACATCTATATTTAGACACTCATTCTTTCCACTGTACCATAGGCATTCTTTTATTCTTTTTCAGTATTTTCAAATATGAAAAAGACAAAATATATATATATATATATATATTGCAAAAAAGAGCAGGAACTAGAATTTACTTCCATAATTAATGGCAATAAGATTTAATTGTGTTTCCCTTGAAAAAATCACTCAAAGCAAGTATTTCCTCCATCGGGATGGGATTTAGTTTGACTTAAGAGAGCCATAACCTTATCATTGACTCAGTACTCCTCTGGTTGGTTATCTCTTCTAATCATATGGAGAATTTATCTATGCCTCTTACATGAAAAAATTACACAAAGTTATCATATGCTACCATACAGTCACATTTGTGTCATACTTTTGTTCAAGGGAAGTAAACTTGACTTGATGTTTTTGCGGTGTCTCTTGACTCTTTTTTAGTCGGCCATACCCAGTTTGTCAGAGTTATGTTTAGTATCATATCATTTATTTGGTCCTTTGCTCATGCTAGTTAAGAAGGTATCCATTGACTTCTTGTTGGTGGGTCTTCTCTTATCGACTTCGACAAGTTTCTCTGAGAGTAGAACTAGAGCTGCACCCTAGCCATTTTCACATCATTGATAGGTGACCTTGTACTCAGCATCGATCAATATCATGGGTCTTTTACTGAGTGGTTTCCCTTGCTTTCGACGTCAACTTACATTATAACACATTCGTATTCGTGTAGTACCTTCATTTCCATTTGAAATTATTGGTGGATTCCTCGCCTCTGTGTCAACTTTCATTAGTGGTTGGTTCAGAGGGTTTCTATCATGCACTAGCCACATCTTGTGTATGACAAAAATGTGCTTTGGTATGGTTAGTTCATCTTTCTTCATATGATTCCTTCTAAATTATTAGCTCATGGGTTACAATCACACTAGATTGATGTGGGATGCCTTAATGCCTTCCTTCCAGTAGATATTTTCCCATCGACTCCAACTCATTGCTCTGGGAATAAGGTCTAGAGTCCTTTTTCAGTACCTTAGGATTTATAATCACCAGTGGCAGACTCCTTCTCTTTCGACAATGAGAATACATCAATGTCTCCTGATTGATACATTCTTTCAAGTGTTTGACTTCAAATCATTTATTCGCACCTCTCATCATCATTATCAGTGAGTTGTCTTGTGTTTGTTAATGGTATACATCAATGACCCGTAATCAATCAATTTCTCACATGGTTGAGTTCAACTCATTTATTCCCATAGTGTAGAAATGTACCATGGTAGTCGATGAAGAGCTTGGGTTGCATCAACATGTTTTGGTTCACTTTCCAGTTCCTCCAGTTTTCTGCCAGTGACACCATCCACCTTATATGTTGCAGTTCATCACAGTAGTTGGCACCCGAGTTGCATGCAGTACCATTATTCCACTTTTTGACTTGGTACTTTGAGTATCAGTTACGTGACATCAGTGATCAGATATCTCCTTCAACGTCATTGATCAATTTTTTTATATGTGATATTGTGACTTGGCCTTGATATGTACTTTTGCGGCTATGATCAGATGATCCACTATGCATTTCTCAGTTTCCTTTGTATTTATATACATATTGGATCCACTCTACACTTGATATATAGACATGCTTTACTATCTCTAAGCATGCGTATGCCCACCTTAGACATAAGCTTTCTTTCTGATCTCTTCCACTGGTTTGGTAGGTCAGAATCTGTTGATCTCCTCCCAAGCCCTCACATGATTAATTCAATACACTTAATACATTTTGGTCATCATGTACCCCTTATGACCTCATATATTAGGGGGCATATGTTATAGCATCATTTATCACCCTTGTATATTTAATTTTCTAAGTTAGGGCCTTGGGTAACCCTTTCCCTTCAAACTTGGTCCTTTTATTAAAAAAACATTATTTTGAATTCCATATGTGACTCTGCCCTTCAAAAAGTGCTTACACACATAGGTCCATCTATACCCAACCCATGCATATAATTTGAAATATACAAAAAATAAATATAAAATACCTATTTTATGGGCGAGGTTTATGGTTTACACCAGAAGCCCACCTATAGGATCCCATGGCCAAATTGTATCCTAACTGGAACAATTTTTTTGAGGTGGTATAAACACACCTCACGGGAAGGCCTAAGGGGAGAGAAAGATAGAATATTGATATTATATCCAATTGGCCCTTGATCAAGTCTGATTTATCCTTGTGACTCTTGCACTCCCAGCTATAGGAAACCCTTGTTTCCTCATAGAGATGTCCATCTCCTTTATATGACATCTATGTGTATGCATTTGAAAGAGGATTGTGGAGGTTTGAGCTGGATGGATCTAGAGGAAGGTTTCTCTTGGAGCTGTGGCCAAATCAAGTTATATTCTTCCACATTCTTTGAAAACATCAATAAAGAAGCTTTATCTTGTTCCTGATGTGATGATATTTATTATTTAACTCATGTTATGATCTAATTATGTGTAATATCCTATTTTATATCTATATGATTATATGATTTAACATTCATATCATGAACATGCTTTGAACTACTGCTAGTATATATGTTTTTTTGGAATGTGTTGCAAGTTTTGAAGCATTGGAGGAAGAAGTGGGTTTGAACCCTGCAGGAACATCTTCAAATGTAGGACCTACGGTTACTCTCTCTTCATCCCACTTTAGTGTTTTAAGCATTAGGACTGCTTGTTTGCTTGCTTCTTGTTGGTGTATTCCCTTCGATCTGTTGGGGTTTTCAACCTAGACCCTAGGTTGTTTTATCTCGTAACATCAACCCATGAACAACTCTAATTATATCCTATAATTCAAATTTATTGACTTAACTAGGAGACAAAGCTATGTCACTCCAGATAACTGCAATCCAAGTCATCATGCTGATGTGGAAAATCAAATTTGTTGGGTGTGGAGTTTGATTATATTCTGTATTCAAAGGTTTCAGCCGGATGTATATCCCAGGAAAACTATACACCCCTCCACGTAGGGGGGTGCGGGGGGGCTAATCCAGCCTGGCTGGGGGGTCTAGGGACCAACGGTCCTCGGGCGGGGGTTCAAGGGTAGCACCCCCGAAGCTAAGAATAGATGTAAAATTGCCTTGTAAAATGTTGTAATTTTGTAGTCAATATGGGTTGTTCATTAGGCAGATGATGTGATGGTAGAAGTTATGTTTAATTTAGGTCTTTTTGCCCTAGAAGGTAACCACTCACTATATATGAGGGAATTGTATTGCGTCTACGTATCTTTTTATTCTGAGTGAGGAAGAGAGAGGAGATTGAGAGTGAAGAGGGTGTTATAGTAGATCTGTTGTAGGTTGTATCTCTTAAAAGTTTGCCGGATAATATAAAGGGAAGGACTGGTTGTTTCTCCATGGACATAGCCCAAATTGGGTGAACCACGTATATATGTGTCTCTCTTGTTTTATGTGTTTTCTGTGTTTATATTTCTACAATATTATATGTGTTCCATTGCTCTATAATATATAATTTTCTAACAAAATTTCTCCATTTGACTAAGGCACAGGTCAAATGAAGCCTTTTCTTGCTATAGTTCTAACATTGTGTACTATGTAGAGGATGTTTATGAATTTGCAGGTCTAAAAATAGTAAACCCTAAGTGGGTATAATTTTAGAGGAGATTAAGAAATCAGGAGTGTTGAGACCATGATATTTCACTTTTCTACCTACAATATAAATAATTCAAAACAAGTCCCAAAAACCCAATAAAAGAATGCAATATAACCCTTTCGTTAATTTGCAATTTTGAGACTTATATTTTAGACAATCAGCATCAAAAGGTTTCTTCCATCTGCAATAGGATATCACCAAGGGAATCCCTTACCAAAAGAAAAATGCAAATAATTTCCCAACTAAAAACCTTCTCCAAATCTTCAACGATTTCCATAGGTTTGAATTACATTTCAGAGCTAAGTCACAAATTCGTTGATCATTTTTTTGTTTCTTCGATGATAGTTTAGGTGCCTTTTTATAGATACTTGAGGGGTTTCATAATAGTTGATACGTCTTAGGCTTTAGGTTATATTTAATAACTTTAATTTGATATATCAATTTTTATAATGTTCAATTATATATATATATATATATATATTATATATATAATATATATATATATATATATATATATAGTATATATTATATATATTATCTATATATATATATATATATTTATATATAATTATATAGATAATGTTTTTAATTTTAATTTTAATTATCCTTTTAAAATTATATGAAAATTACTCAACTTTCGTTTTGACCTTTGAATTAACCGAGGTAACGATACCATATGGTCACCCTCTAGGGTTTTAGCCTATGATATGGGGTCCTCAACTTCAACCACAAATATATTTCAATCAGAGAAGCCGCTCAAGGCATGCCATATACCACCAGAATCGGTTTGATGAGGAGAATCCATTGATGAGGATCTCAAGGTAAAACACAATGATTAGATTCTTAAAAAACCCTCACCAAGTGTGGGGTATGTCCTTAGTCCAAGAAACCCAAGCCTAGAATTAGGGTTTTCAACCATCCAACAATGGAGCTTCCAACTGATGTAAACAAATAAATATAAGAGTATTCATTAATAGTTTGACATTAATGACAGGAGTTTAGTCAGAGTCAAACCTCAATATTGACAAAAATGACAACACCATCCAACAATAGCAAAGACCTGCCTTTATTAATGGATATATCCGATAACCAAGGATGCAATCTCATGACTAAATACCTTTTATTAGCCTTAATTTTTTATGCAGCTGATCTAAAAAAATTATAATTCCTTTCTAAAAAAGTCAATTTCTTCTTCCAATATCTCACATTTTCCTTCTTTTTATTCCAATTGCTTTGACATAATCTCCTTTATTCTTTTTGTTTCTTCTAGTTCAATTTTCGAAAGAATGATTGAATTTTCATCACGTCCTTTATGCTTATATTCTTTCAGTTGTTGTTGTAATTGATAAGTCTTTTTCGTTAGTTGTCTAAACTCTTCTAGGGCATTTATGAGTTCTCCCTCAAAATCCACTTCCACTTCAATATCTTGCTCAACATTTTGATTGGTCATGGCTATGAATAGGATTTTTCCTTTCTCATCATCAAAAATGAATTCATCACTTTCACAATCACTATCTTCTTTGGAGTACAAACCTTTATTTTTTATATATCCTCTTCTTTTGTGATCATAAAATTTGAATTTTTCTTTATGATCATTATCATTTGATTTTTCATTAGGACAATTATATGCATAATTACCTATTCTACCACACTCAAAGCACTTGAGTGGAAGCTTGCCTTTGAAATTTCCAATCCACCTTTCAAATTTCTTACAAATTAGACTTCCTTTTCATAAGATTTATGACTAAAGTCTTCATGGATATTTGTCTTGTTTGTTTCTTTAGTCTCTTTAAATGTGACTTCTCTTGGTCTTGACTTCCCCTCCATTGATCTCATTTTTTATGCAATGCGAGTTCCATGAAGAGTGTCTAGATTCACACTTTAAAGGTCCGATAATTCCTCAATAGATGAAACTTTTGGATTAAATATTAAGGTAAGGGGTCTTAATATTTTGTGAACAACTTCAAATTCCTTAAATGTCTCACCAAGATCTCTGATAGTGTTGACTATGCCATATACAAAAAGTAAGAATGCTATAACATTGATGCTATAACGTTATCATATTCATCCATTTTCACACTTTCCAATTGACTTCTATAAGTTTGCAACTTTGCCTTCTTTACTTTGTCATTTCCTTTATAACTTCTTTGAAGCTTTCCCTAATTTTTTTTGGCCTAATTGCAATGAATTACTTTTATAAATTTTGTGTCTAATAGGCCATTTAATATGGTATTATTTTCCATTGAATTATTTGTATATACCTCTTTACCATTTTTATCAATTGGAGGAGTTGCAACAATCTAATAACCATTTTCAATAGCCATCCAAACATTAGTACCTAGACACATACTATAGGTACTCATTCTTATTTTCTAAAAGGAATAATTTGATACATCAAGAAGTGGAGCCTTCCATGAAGAAGATCCCTTATAATTGGCCATGTTCCTTTATGATATACCTTCTAGTGATTAACTTTTCCTAAAGGAACCTTCTTAGATAATAATTGCAGAAAATAAATTGCACTGGGAGGGTGGGGGTGAATCGGTATAATGTCCAATTTTAATTAATCCAAAACACTTCAATTAATATATAATATTAATCACAACAACAACATAAACATACACCATATATATAATAAATTTATTTTATTATTAAATGATTTTGTTGGCACTAATCTATGCCTACATTACTTTACTGGCACAAACCAGAAGGAGGCACCAACCCCCTTAGAAATACATGCACCAACTTGAAATGCTTTACTGGCACCAATCGGAAGAAATCACTAACCCCCTAAGAAATACATGCACCAACCTTAAATGGTTTAGTAAATTATTTGTTTATATATTTAGCTTTGTTTCATACACAATTCTTATATGTTGCTCCTATGTTATGCATTTCTAAACTTGAATCCACTTCGTTCTCCTCCCATATTTCTTTTGCTTCTACCTTTAACTTACTGCACTGCACAAAATCCTCATACATTTCTTTTGTGGTCCTTTGTACTCCACCCACTGCTATGTTTAGACTACATTCCCACTTTCTCATACCATTGATCCACTTCTACACCACAAAGCCACTTCTACCATGACTTCTAATTTCCACACGTGCACCTTCACATTGTCATTCTCTAACTAGTTTATACTTTTTTTTCTCTAAGTAAAACTACTCTATTCACATTAAAGGGGGAAATTTACATCATGACTGAAGTCTAAAGCAAATGCCCAGAAGGAGAGGCAAATAGAAACAGAAAAATTACCCAAGACAGAGAATTTGGACGTGGCCCCGTAGACCAATCCCATGCAGGGGAACCATTGATGATCTTATGAACAATACAAAACTTATAGATATTCCAAAAAACTTGCAATTGAACCCTAGCTTATCAGCATTAACAAAAATTATCAGCATTGACAAAAAATTTCCCTCTAATATGGGTCACCAGACCTGAAATGGAATAGCATAGAATGAACTAGGCATTCAGAGGCTCCTCCACGATTTTGCACCAGCCGAAGTCAGGAAACTCCCGAGCAAGAGAAACATCATTCTCAGATAGACCCTGGGTCGTAGGCTCCATCACCACATCAACGACATTGCTTGCTGGAACCTAAGCATCCTGCACAAAGAACAAACCAGGACCCTCCTGATGAGAGCTGGACTCTCCCACCTCCTGGGCTTCCTCGAGAAAGAACACCGAAACATGAGCAGTAATCCTAGGACGATTTAGGGAGCAATTAAAAGTGAAAATCGTAGAGCCGAAAGAGGGAGAGGACAAAGAGTCTGGAGAACGGGGCGTAGGGTAATGGCCGGGCAGATGAAGACGCCCTCTCCCACTGCGAGTGCGAGGGTAGTGGCCAGAGGTGAAATCGCTGGAGATGGAGGGAGAATTGGAGGTCAGGCTAGAGGGTGCCCACCAAGGGGTGCCTCTGTGGCATCTCATCCTATGGCATATCCGAGGCATAACAAAAGTAGCAGTGGGTCTGTGGGGACAAGTCTGAGTAACCATCGAAGTGGGACACAGGAAAACGAAACAATTTACCAAACGAGAGCCCGATGCTTTAGAGAGAAACCAGGGATCTAAAAGAGGTAGCAATGCGAGTCTATCAGAGCAGAAACCCAGCTGAGGCGCCCTTGTCAATCTTCCATAGCAAACATCCACCAGGCCATAACCCGACCAACAAAACATAAGAGGCTCAAGAGCAGTCCTATTGCAGAGGCTAAATTTATTAACCTCAGTCCTGCCTCGAATTGCACTCGCCATTACTATGGCATTCAAGAGAGCCGAGGACCAGAGCAACTCAGAGCGTGCGGAGGTGAAAATCATATCGAGGGACAGGCTGGTAGTATCCAAGTCGCCTGCAGTGAAGCCGTTAAATGCCATTATAACCAAATGCTGAGGACCCTCCATCGACCAATTGTAATCTTCTCTGTACAGGATGGGCAGGTGGCATCCCTTCTCATGCGACCCCTATCCCATCACATTAATCTGCTAGTGAGTCACTGGCATCCGGGGTAACTAGTTTATACTTGACTAGATTGGCAATTTCACTTTAGGGCTAACATACAATCTAGATAACATATTATTTTTCTTCTAGAAATCTGGTTCGGATGAATTGAATTTGTTATGCTCTTGACCTATGAGAACTTCCAAAATACCAAATATGCGAAGAAATACAACCCAGAACATAGAATAAAATGATAAAACCAACAAGTATTTTATTATTCAGAGATAAAAGAAATGTTCACTTGCATCTTCGAGGGGGTAACCTCTAGCAGAGTAGAGCTCGATTACAATATAAGACTCAATGATCTTTCCCTTCTAACTACGACTATTTATCGCTAAATGACCTTCAATAACCTAATGACTAGTGGTCCTTTGCATAACATGGGTTAACCACTTTATTTATTAATTATGGCCTATTTGCAGCTAACTATGGTCCCTTTCTTAAATGTGGGTCAACCATTTACAATTATTAATACGGGCTTTATTGAATCTTTAACTAACTATGAATATGACTCAACCCTATTGAGTTTATTACATAAATAAAGGGGTTAGGGTTGGACCCTAACATAATTACTTTTCATATCACCTTGGCTACACAAGGTCTTTACTTTCCTGATCATATGACTAGGTTTCAAGACCGTAACTCTAATGGCTAGTTCAAATATATTTGGAATCTAGGTCCCAAAGATATGTGACATTACTCAGATCTCTAGGTGACCCAAATTTGACTTTAGCTCAAAGAGTTGGGCATAAGCTTTTCATCACATAGAGTTGGGACCATAGGCCAAGATCGAGTGAAAATCACCTAATGTTAAATAACCACCAACTACTAAAAGAATTCAAATTTATTTGATTAAGATCCACAATGGAGAAGCCACTATGGTATTCATTGTATGTCGTATGTGAAAATTAAGTGTCCCCCACATTTTTAAAGGTGTGCCAATGATCCCATGATTTGCTTAATTATGATAGTAGAGAAGAACCCCACCCTCCTCCCCCAGACTTTTTGGACTTTAACGAGGGGCAGTGGGTTTGAAGTATTTTTTCATTTACTAGCATGCAATATGATCATTCCAACTCAACTATCATGTCATATGTGCCAACCAACTAATACCTTCCACTTCATCTCTCTATCACTGGTCATGTCACTTCATTGTCATGTATCACTCAAGAAATGGAAACTTTGCCACACAAAATGGCCAAATCCACCTAACACATGTCCTCACTTCAATGTGCCATATCACCTCCACATTGTTAGAGCCTAGATCTACCTCAGGCTGAAGGAAGGCAAGTCTAGGGTAGCATCAAACCACACTTAACCTAGTAGCTCTACTAGGTCGGGAGAGGGCTCTCTCCTTGTGAATTTCAGTTAAGATGACTAAATCAAATATGGATTTTAGGCTAGGTATAGCTGCTCAGAGGATTTGATTGGATTTTTTTTAGGTCGAAAACATCAAGAGAAAGGGTGATTGGACTATGGAATCGATGTCAGTTTCTACCAGAAAACCTGGGGCAAATTAAGTGCCATGTTTAGCCAAGTGAATATTGTGTTGGGTGTGGAGCCTAATTATCTTCTGTATTCAAAGGTATCACCACATTGGACCCCAGTTTGAAATGGGGCAGCAACGCCACCTGTAAAATATTCGCTGCAAGGGGGGCGACTACGACCTTTGGGGAGCCCCCCCCTGACGGGGGGTTTCGAGGGTAGCGCCCCTAAAGCTAAGTGTTGGGAAATTTAATTGCTTAATTTTCTTTCATTAAGTTATCAACCAGGGATAGTTGTAAGCTTGTGATGATGCCAACAAAATATATGCAAGAGTAGGCAACTAACTCTATGTTTAACTAAATGATTTCTGATTCAATATAATATGCAAGGGAAGAGGCTCCTAATTGAGGAGGTCCTAGTTGTCCTTCCCTACAGTATTATAGATTGAAAAGAAATCATTGATTACATGAAACTAGAAGCTTGAAATAAAAACAAGAGAATGAATTTTAATTGTTGTTCAGATTCAAATAGAGAGAGAGACTAACTTAGTCCCTTGATTGTCCCCTCGTATACTGATCCAAACTAAACTAAGATTCATTCATAAGCATAAGAAATGAAATAACTTGAAACTTAAAAGCAAAAGAATGAATTTCAATTATCATGCAAATCAAATAGAGGGAAAGCCTAACTTAGACCCTTGGTTGTTCCCTCATACGCTGATAAGATTTTAATTTAAAACCCATTCATCAATCACAAAGAAATCCTCAAACATCTAGGAAATTAAATGAAATAAGATTTATTATGAAATAAAATGTTTCTTTGATCCTTTTAGAGTGAGCTCAATTCTCTTAAGAACAAAGTAAAATGAAGCTTTATTCCATTTCATCATAAGTTGGATACATGCTCCAAGAGTCCTCCTTTTGGAATGGAGGAGTTGCTCATATTTATACAAAAATTTAAGCAACTAACTCATTAATGGGGATCCACTAATCCCTCATATGGTTACAACCAATTTGAGACACATATTCCTTTATCCATGATTTTTCTCCATGAGATATGCTTGACCCCTATCCCAAATCTCCTTCAAATCTT
>APFE031048150.1:4580-27096 GCA_000404065.3 Pinus taeda | reverse complement strand
TTTCTCAATTGGTCTATTCCTATATTCATACAAAAAATATTACAGAGAGGCAGATGCCTCGAGAGTTCTTGCCATGGAGTTGGCATTTTTGCAAAAAACCCTTGACGTCTTAACTAGAGAGCCGGCATGATGACTTACATCAGAGTTTTTAATTTCAGAGAACATTAGATTCCAAGTCTGGACAGTGACCATTCCAAAAAACTTAAAACTAACCCATACAGTGATAGATGACTGATTTGTGCACAATTGTCTCTTGGACAGATTCCTACATAAACATAAACATGAAAAAAAAACAAAAATTAAAAATATTATTAAAAACTTTGATTTTTGTTTATTTGTTTGTTTTGTTTTTTTGAAACAAAAAAACCTCGTGGCCCCTTTGCTCACCCGACGCCCGTTGTAGCGCCTGCGGTTATAGCGATGGGCGCGCGCGTTCCTCACCTACGCGAAAATGACTAAGGAAATCCGCACCGTTTATAGGCGAGCCAAGGCGTGAACGAGTGTGGGTGAGCCAACTTGGTGAGGGGGCTCCGCACATGACTTGAGGGCGTCGGCATGTTGGCAAATGGTTGAATTGGTGGGTCGGTCGTGGGAGATCGACACACGCATGGAGCGTATATACTTGGTGAACGCTCGGTTGAAATGGCATCAACTCATCGCTCTTCATCGCTTATGAAAATCGCATAAGGGGAAGTGTGATGGAGGCGAACGCACCGTAGTTTGGGTGATGCGCCCGCCGGTCGAGTGAGGCGACACGGGTAGTAGCGCGGTTGGAAGGTGACTCGCACGCCGGGCAGAGGTATAAGATGTGAGGACGCAGGTAATCGCCCGCCAGTCTGCCGGGTGAAGGCACACGGGCGAGGGCGTGGGTGAACCGCCCGCCCGCCGGGTGAAGGCACACGGGCGAGGGCGTGGGTGAACCGCCCACCCGCCGGGTGTATGCGAACGACGGTAGTGTTGGGTGCCCGATACTTGGTTGTGGATCGTGCAGGTGTGCACGGGCGCGCCTGCTCGTTTGGGCAGAAATTTTATTGTATATTTTGGTTAAGGTTGTGGTGCGACCACCGTGCGCTCTTGCACGGGCGGGTGCCCACCTTGGGTTATAACGCCGGTGGAGTGACGCTCCCGGCCATTGTAACGAAATCTCATATATAATAAAAAGAAGTTATCTCTTGCATATTCTTGATGTTCTTGTATCGTTTATCATGTTATTATAATGGTTTCCGCACATTATAATATAATTAAAGTTTTTATACATGAATAAAGGTGTAGTTCGTAAAGTAGCATAACTATGGAAAAGGTTGGTTACTTAGGCGGTGCCGCACCCGGCCAATTGAAGGAAAAAATAATTTGGGGCGTGACAGGTGGTGTCAGAGCAGGTTCACAGATGGTGAATCCATTGCTGAATGATGAACGAAGTGAACGAATATGTATGCAAGGATAGGTTATGGAGAAATAATGTATGAACAGTCTGGGTTTCGTGGACTTGATGGTCCGTGGAAAGACCATTCAAGCTCTTGTGGACACAGGGGCCACTCATAACTTTATGACGACACGGTTGGCAAAAGAGGTCGAACTGATGATCCTCCCATCGAACATGGAGGTCAAGGCAGTGAACTCTAAGGCCAAGGTGACGAGTGTGGCACACGAAGTGCCGGTGCAGATAAAAGACTGGACGGGTCAGTTGGACTTCACGGTGATGGAGATGAACGACTTGGATGTGATACTTGGACAAGATTTCTTGAAGGGAAACTGGGCTATTGTTGTCCCCTTCTGTGATGAGGTAGTGCTGGTTGGACAATCACAAACTCGGACTTTGCCCACTCATAGGCAAAGGAGGGAAGTCAAGGTGCAGCATGTTTCTGCACTAAGTTTGGAGAAGGTTATGAAGGAGTCAGATATGGAGACATATGTGGTGATGTTCAAAGGAGTCGAAGGTGATGGAGTGGGGATGCTTATTCCAGCTGATATTTCTGATGTGCTAGTTGAGTATGTGGATTGGATGCTTGATGAGCTACCAAAGAAGCTTCCACCAAGTCATGCAATGGACCATAGTATTGAGCTTGAACCAGGGAAGCAACCCTCGACAAGAGCACCTTATCATTTATCAGGGCCTGAGTTGGAGGAATTGAAATAGAAACTAAAGGAGTTAGCTGATGCAGGTTTCATTAGACCTTCAAGGTCCCCTTATGGAGCTCCGGTATTATTCTAGCGAAAGAAGGATCCCAATGAGCTATGGATGTGATGTGACTACCGTGCATTGAACAAGCAGACGGTGAGAAACAGGTATCCTTTGCCATTGGTTGCTGATTACTTTGACAAACTTGCGAAAGCCCGAGTGTTTTCCAAGCTGGACTTGAGGCATGGGTACTATCAGGTGCGGATTGCTGAAGGAGACGAGAAGAAGACCGCGATCGTAACAAGGTATGGTAGCTTTGAGTTCCTTGTTATGCCATTCGGGTTGTGCAACGCTCCTGCTACATTTTGCACTTCGATGAATGATGTTCTACGACCATACTTGGATTCATTCATAGTAGTATACTTGGACGATATAGCGGTGTATAGTGACAACATGGAGGATCATAAGAAGCACTTGGCAATGGTGTTCAAGGCACTGAGGGAGAATCAGTTGTTCTTGAGGAAGTCTAAGTGTGTGTTCGCTCAGACTGAGATTCCGTTCCTTAGGCATATTGTTGGTCAGGGGTACATACGGATGGAGCCGAGCAGAGTGAAGGTGATTGAGGACTAGGTTGAATCGAAGAATGTCCATGAGATGAGGGTGTTCTTGGGCATGACCAACTACCAACGGAAGTTTGTAGAAGGTTACTCCAAGGTGACATCGGCAGTGACAGACCTATTGAAGAAAGACAAGAGGTGGTGTTGGACTGATAAATGTCAAAAGACATTTGATGACTTGAAGAGAAGGATGGTTACAGCGCCGATACTGAAGTTACCTGACTTCGGAAGACCATTTGAGGTACACACTGATGCTTCAGATTTTTCCATAGGAGGGGTTCTTATGCAGGACGGGCATCTGGTGGCATATGAGAGTCAGAAGTTGCAGGATAGAGAACAGAGGTATCTGGTTCATGAGAAGGAGATGACTGCGATCATCCATTGTCTTCATGTGTGGAGGCATTACCTGGTTGGGAAGCCGTTTGTTGTCAAGACTGACAACGTTGCAACAAGTTATTTTGCATCACAACCGAAGCTTTCTGCGAAGCAAGCTCGTTGGCAGGACTTCTTGGCAGAGTTCAACATGTCTATTGAATGTAGACCGGGTAGACACAATGCGCTAGCAGATGCCATTAGTAGGAATGGACAATTTGTAGCATTGGAGGGTGAAGACTGGGTAGCAAGGAGTAGAAGTCGGGTTCAGATTTCAGAAGAGATGCAAAACAAACTAGAGGAAACTGTTGAAACCGATACTTTGGCGCAGAATATAGTGAAGCAGATAAAGGAAGGGAAGACACGAAAGTTCTTTCTATGGGATGGTTACTTGTTCTTTGGAAACCGACTCTATGTTCCAAAGACATCTGGTCTCAGGAGGCACCTTTTGAAGGAGTGCCACGATTCTCCATGGGTTGGCCACCCAGGGCAGCATCGTTCTTTGGCATTGTTGGAGAGGGGGTTCTTTTGGGAGAAGATGCGGGAGGATGTGGAGGAGTATGTACATACGTGCATCATTTGTCAGCAGGACAAATCGGATACGCAGAGGCAAGGAGGATTGTTGCAGTCTTTACCGATTTGAGAGAGGCCATGGATGAATGTCTTGATGGACTTCATCACTCAGTTACCACAGGTGCAGGGGTATAATGGGATCATGGTCGTGGTTGATCGTTTTTCCAAGTATGATGTCTTTGTTGCGACAAAGATACCTTTTGGAGCCAAGCAGACTGTGGAGTTGTTGTTTAAGAACATAGTGAAGTATTGGGGGATGTCGTTGAACATTGTGTCATATAGAGATCCGCATTTTATAGGGAGAATTTGGACCACATTGTTCAAGTTAGTTGGGATAGAGTTGTTGAGGAGTTCGAGCTACCATCCGTAGACAGATGGGAAGACTGAAAGGATCAACGCATTGCTGGAGGACTAAGGAGGACTACCTGAGACATTATGTGACAACTGATCAGAAGAATAGGCTTGAACTCTTGGATATTTCTCAGTTTAGCTACAATATTCAAAAGAGTTTTGCGACAGGGTACAGTCCATTTGAGTTGGTGAATGGGCAGATGCCGGTTGCACCGCACACCGTTGAGACAACAGGTTTTTTGAGGACTCCTCATGTGAAGAGGTTCATGAAGGCTTGGGAGGAGACCTTGGAGTTGGCACAGTTGCGCTTGCACGATGCTGCAAGGAGGATGAAGAAGTATGCTGATAGGGGAAGACTGGATGTACACTTCAGTGTGGGAGATATGGTGTTTCTCAGGATTACTGCGGAGCAGTCTCAGCCAGCCAACGGGATGGCCGCTAAACTCACACGGAAGTATGAGGGACCATTTCAGAGGAAGAAGCGAGTGGGGGAGGTTGACTATGAGCTGGACCTTCCGCACCATATGCACATGAAGCATCCAATTTTTCACATTAGTCAGTTGAAGAGATGTAGACTTGATTCATACCATCCTGAGAGAGCTCAACCGCCGAGAGGACCAGCCGGAATAGTGGAAAAACAAGGCTTGGAGTTGGAGAAGGTTTTGAGCTTCAAGACTATAGGGATTGGTTGCCACCAGAAAGAGGAGTACCTTGTCAGATGGAAGGAAGCACTGGAAGAGGAGAGTTGGGAATCGTAGGACTCACTTTGGATATGGAAGAGGAAGATTGCAAGGTATGAATGGAGGATACTGATGCGATCGGGATTGTCGAGGGCGATAATGATTTCCTATGGGGGAGGATGTAATGCTTGCAGTTATAGCGATGGGCACGCGCGTTCCTCACCTACGCGAAAATGACTAAGGAAGGAAATCCACACCGTTTATAGTTGAGCCAAGGAGTGAACGAGTGTGGGCGAGCCGGCTTGGTGAGGGGGCTCCGCACATGACTTGAGGGTGTCGGCATGATGGGAAATGGTGGAATTGGTGGGTCGGCCGTGGGAGATCGACACACACATGGAGCGTATATACTTGGTAAACGCTCGGTTGAAATGGCATCAACTCATGGCTCTTCATCGCTTATGAAAATCGCATAAGGGGAAGTGCGACGGAGGCGAATGCACCGCAGTTTGGGTGATGCGCCTGTCGGCCAGGCGAGGCGACATAGGTAGCAGCGCGGCTGGAAGATGACTTGCATGCCGGGTAGAGGTACACGAGGTGAAGGCGCAGGTAACCACCCGCCCGCCCGCCGGGTGAAGGCACAAGGGTGAGGGCGTGGGTGAACCGCCCGCCCACGTGTCTATACGAACGACGGTAATGTTGGGCGCCCGATACTTGGTTGTGGATCGTGCGGGTGTGCACAGGCGCGCCTGCCTGTTCGAGCAGACATTTTATTGTATATTTTGGTTAAGGTTGTGGTGCAACCGCCGTGCGCTCTTGCACGGGCGGGCGCCTGCCTTGGGTTATAACGCTGGTGGAGCGACGCTCCCGGCCATTGTAACGAAATCTCATATATAATAAAAAGAAGTTATCTCTTGCATATTCTTGATGTTCTTGTATTGTTTATCATGCTATTATAATGGTTTCTGCACATTATAATATAATTGAAGTTTTTATACATGAATGAAGGCGTAGTTCGTAAAGTAGCATAACTATGGAAAATGTTGGTTACTTAGGCGGTGCCGCACTCAGCCAATTAAAGGAAAAAAGAATTGGGGGCGTGACACCCGTGGTGGCACAACCCTGAGTGGAGGGCCTGCACGTAGACCCTCCGCCCAAGGCCACACCACCACGGGCGATGGACGAGCGAAGGGGCCACGCTTTTTTTTTTTTTTTTAAATAATAATACTATTTAAATTTTAAATTTGTTTTTTTTAACTTTAAATTTTATGTTTTTTATTTAATTTTTTTTTTTTATTAAAAAATTGTTTTAAAAAAAATGTGTTTTAATTTTTTTTAATAATTAAAAAAATATTGCTTAATAATTAATGAAAATTAAATTTTTGTTTAATAAATATATTATATATATATATATATATATAATATATAATAATAGAAAATATAATTTTAATTTTAATAATTTTTTTTTTTTTTTTAAATTTAAAAAATACATATTTCTTTAAACTTTAAATGTTTTTCATAATTGAAAAGAAAATATATTTTTTAAAATTTTTCATTAATATTTTTTTTAATTTATTTTTTTTGTTTTTTTAATGTTTTTAATATTAATTTTTACTAGGGTTTTTTTGGGGGGGTTAATATTCTATTTTTTTTCATCTACTTTTTTTTGAATGCTTTTACATTTTGTTTTGTTTTTTGTCTTTGAATTATTATTAATTTATTATTATTTATTTATTTATTTTATTTTTTCTGTTTTTGTTTTTGTTTTTTTTTGCAAATCCTTTTATAGTTTATGAGATAATTTTTTTTTTTAGCATTTTTTTATTTGTTTTTTTGTCTTTTTTTTATTATATATATTTCTATATTTGTTTTTTCAAGTAATCAACATTTAAAAATAAAAAATAAAACAACTTGAAAATTCGTTAAGTAATCATAATTTAAAAAAATTGGACATAATAAATTGTAAAGTGTGAAAAATAAGTCCTCTAAAAAAAACGTATGCTGCATCAACACGTTGCATCAACATGTTTCAAAATCAGCATGAAAATAACTAACATTTAAAAACAAATATTTATATTTGATACATATGAAAATTTAAAGTGTCAAAAATACACCCAAAAAAAAGAATTGTATTCTACATCACCACTTTTAAAAATCGAGTCATGTTTTTACTTCCCCCACAAAATGGGTAATCGTATTGGTTATTTAAAGTGCCAAAATCTATGCTCTAAAAAAAGTATGTGTTCTGCATCGCCCACTTTCAAAATCGGGTCAATTTTTTTCTATCTCTACGAAACGGGTAACAGTATCAGTTCATGTTTCAAAGTTTACATTGTTATGTGATGACATATCACCTCTCATGCTCTTCAAACTCGTACGTTGACGATTCCATTCATCTTCGCCTTTTCCAATGAACCCTCTCAAGGGCTGTAGCCAAGTGGTACATCGAGCTTCCTTGAAGTACTTACTATGAATTTAACTCTTTAGCCATGGCTTTCCTCACACATTTTCAGCTGCCGGTTCGCTACGAAATTGGAATCTATTTGCTCACATCACTTAAGCAAGATACTATGACACACATCTCCGATCACATCCATGAATGGAGACGTAGACGTCACCTGATCAAATTTGAGATTGTTAATCAGTTGCTCACTTAATGGTTCACTAAATCATTTGTGGCCCCAATTGCAATATAGTTATGGGTGGATGCATCGCTGAAGAGAAAGCCATCGCTCATGTCCAGTACTTGGATCTAGTTTACTCTTAGTTTGACACTTTGTATGAGTTATTACCCGATGCTTCGTGGCCATCATCTGATCCTGTAGCATTAAAGTTGCAAGCTGCACCTCCTGTCAATCGATTTATTGGTTCAGTATCCCAGACCCCTGCTAAATCTTCTTTCAAATAGAAGTCAATCTCAAATGTTGCTCCTAATAGTTCTTCCCAGAATCCACCTGGCCCTGGTAAAACCTCAAAGGTCCACGCTGTCCAGTCTACCACAGTGGGAAAATCCTTAAAAGGTAAGAAGAAAGGAAAAAGCAAGGGTAAATTTGAGCAAGCCATCACTCGTGCCCAGTACTTGGATCTAGTTTACTTTTAGTCTGACCCTTTGTATGAGTTATTACCCAATGCTCCGCAACCATCATTTGATCCTACGGCATTAAATTCGCAAGCTGTACCTCCTATCGATCGAGTTATTGGCTCAGTATCCCAGACTGCTGCTAAATCTTCTTTCAAATAGAAGTCATTCTCAAATGTTGCCCCTAATAGTTCTTCCCAGAATCCACCTGGCCATGGTAAAACCTCAAAGGTCCATGCTGTCCAATCTACCGTAGTGAAAAAATCCTCGAAAGGTAAGAAGAAAGGAAAAGGCAAGGGTAAAGCTGATGCCCCAAAATAGTGTCCTCCCAAATCGTCTACTGGCGAATCTTCGCAACAGAAACCTGAATATCCCTGCCTCATTTTTTAAGAAGATAACTACACTAAGGATTTTCCCCAATGATCCAAAGTTAGTCGATTTCTCAAAGGAACCCCCACTATCCTCAAAGAGCCATTTCCATCTGAGCAGACCCAAATGATAGACCAACCCCAATCATTTGCTTCCTCAGGATCTCAAGTGTTCATGATGAGTACACCTATTAATTTGGCTACTAGATCAGAATATTACCAAATTCCTGCTTCGAAAGCTACGAAAGAGAAGGAAACTGCCCCTTCTTCTTCTACCCTGAGTTCTGGCCCTCTTCATATCGAGTGCCCTAATAGTGATTCCGCTATATAGCCACCCTCTCGAGGTGTGCTATGGAAATCCTTGTACAATCCTAATTCCTGAGCCACTTAGCACTATAATATTTTTAAGGACGTGGCTCAAGCTTTGTCAGCTATGTTGTCTCTTGAGGTGCTCTAAAGATGCCCACTGCAGTGAAAATCTTTGTTGTCAGCTATCAAGGGTATCGATCCCACTGATTCCAATTTGATATGTTTTGATCAAGAGAACCATGTCCCGCACCTCCCTCATCAGATTGGATTTCTCATTTAGGTAATCATCAATGAGAAGACCATCCATCGGACTGTCATCGATGAAGGTGCTTCCACTTGCATCATTGCAACTGCATGTTGTAAGGCTATTGGTTCTCTTGCTTTTAACCAGTCTTTGAACACTTTGGAAGCTTTTGATAGGTGTGATTCGCGACCCTTTGGTGTCTTACCTAACCTTTCCAGTAACCTAGAAGGCAAGATAGTGCAAGTCGAGGTAGAGATTTTTGACATGAATCTCAATTACAATCTTCTACTCAGCCGAAGTTGGACCCATGCTATGCATGCCATGGCCTCCTCTCTATTTCACGTGATTCATTTTCTCCATCAAGCGAAGATTGTCACTATCGACAAATTGTCTTTCTTTGCCTCTTCCTCCTCAGATGGCAATGTTCCATACGTTAAGCACACTAGTTCTCCCTATGAGAGTGTGGGGGCAGGTCTTTTTAAAGATTCTTCCTTAATGGGAATTTTTCTGCTTCCACCTCCTCATGCTACCTCTATCAACATGGTCTCAGTTAAATCTGATCCTTGGGTCATACCTTCACTAGATGTTGTTGATACTTGGGGCGAGGTTATGCCACTTAGTCTCACCAAAGTCAATTAAGTGGACATTGCTTCAACTTCAAGTTCCGCATCCTCTAATTCTTTTATTTCGAAGATCTCTCTCGATATGTACTCTCAATCCCCATGGCTTGGCACTTTGGAATCACTTGATCCCTTATCCAAGACCTTCCTCATTTTGGAAGGTATCATGGAATTCATGTCTCTTGAGGAACCACCATGTATCGATACTCATCATCACTCACTGTTCTTGCCTTGTCTGGCGGCCACGTCTACCAATCTCGAAGATTTATCTTCTCTGTTGTCTATTGATGTGTTAGTTTATCCTACCATGATCAAGACCTTTCAACTGAGGGCACCCTTATCTCTTCATGGATCCACGTTTTTTCTCCCTCCCCGAGTTTTCACCGATTTACCATTGTTTCCATGGGGATTTCATCTGACTCGTAACCCTCCCTCGCCCAGGGGGCACAGGGGAAATGCCTTATATGAGTTTTACTCTATTATTTGGCTGAGGCGATGCTTACTCGTCATGAAAAAGGTAAAACTTTAGTGTTCATCTATGTTGATCGATTATTAGAGTCCCATCATGGACTCTCTCTAAAAGTACTATGCTTAAGTCATCTTGCATTGTTACTTCTATACATTAATGTGTCATTCATTTTTGTGTAGTGTGGTTTGGTGTGTTATTTTTCAAACAACTTTCCTGTTTAATATGTTTTTCTTTATTTGTAGATGTCTACGACTCCTCACATCGGTTTCATTGGTGGTGCTTACCGTAGTACCCAGAACCTATCATCCGCAACATGGGCTATTTATGTCCCTAATAGTGAGTTGATTAACCTTCAAGGTATCTATCTATGTCGCACAACTAACAATATTGTTGAATACAATGAGGTCGTCGAACTGTTGTCAGAAGCCATTGCTCTTAACATTAGAGAGTTGGTTGTCAACCTAGATTCATAGCTTGTTGTCCTTCAACTCAATGATAAATATTCCGTCAGAAACCCTCAAATATTGAGAATGCATCTCTATATTCGTCTACTGGAAAGACATTTTGATTACATTACATATCATAATATTCCTAGGCACATGAATACATTGATAGATGCATTAGCTAGTTATGTGTTGGATAGACATTTACAAAACATGTGAAAAGCTAAGACAAACCATTTGTACCATAGTAAGCAAGTAAATGCAACATATATATATATATATATATATATATATATATATATATGGTGATAATGTTTGATACATCATAACTTGAAAAAATAAAATGTGTGTCCAAAATAACATTGACAACTCTCATGCCTCATATATTTGTGGCACGCAGGCCTCAAAAAATGTAAGTGTTGGACCTAGGAACTAATCAGCATGGTGATTCTAGTAGCATGATACAGCTCATGCAACATTAGTCAGCAATCAACAGATTCGATCCAAGACTCCCACCATGTGTCTCTGGTACTGATGAGAAATGTTTCCTACCTGAGCATACTCAGAGATACCACGAGTCAACTCCTCAATGTTCTTTGTGATCTCATCCTTATTGTCACTCCCCTCCTAATAAGGAGTGACAACATCAATCGGGTGGGTGATGTGCCTCGCTATTGGGGACATCTCAGTAGGCTGCTCCAGTCCAATGTCTGCATTAACAAGAGAAATGTTATAAGCACATATATACCAAAAAACAATTAAAAAAATCAAAATTAAAAACTTGATTTTTTACCTTCATCATCAAAATCCTCTCTATTTGGTACAGGCATGTTTGGATCTCCATGGAAGTTGGTGCCATTATATGGCCATTCCTCCATGATGATCTACTCTTAGCGTAGCCATGAAAAAGATCTAGGTTTGTATGACATGTGCTGATCCCCAATGATCCTGGGCATCAAATGACTCTACCGAGCCATCTGTGGATTACGTGGCATATGAGGATCCACCTAAGTCAGTTGATACTGGAAAATTGGCACCTATTCCTAGAAAATGGTCACGAGCATAGAGGCAGAACAAAATTGCTTCAATTTCCTCGCCTTAGCTTTGGTCAGCTGGCACTTTATGTTGATGTTCATGGTTCCTGCCCAGTTGAAGATCGTAGGTGTTGTACAGTCAATAGCATATAGGAACTTTGGCTTATCTATCTGATGTTTTGCTTGGGACCTCGCCACTCTGTTGATGGTCAACATAAGCATTCTCAGTGTTAGATCCTGAACACTGGAAATATCAATCTTTCCAGTCTTGGATTTCAGGGCCTTAGTGTAGTGTTCAGCAAGAAATTGAGATATGCTTTCTCCAATCAGTCGAGACCCAGACAATTTGACTGGTTCCCCTCTTCAGGACAATCCAGTGCTAAAATATATATTTGAAGTTTCCAACTCTAGCTCTTCGTCACCAATGACAAATATTTCCCAATTTATGTCCCAAAGACTAATCATGTACTGAAGAAACTCAGGTTGGGCCCACATCCCTGGTGTGAGAAAGAATTTGAGGAGCCCACAAGCCCTCAAAGCTTCAAGGAAATGCTTGGGTATCCACATACTCATGTTCCTGTTCTTTCTAGTCCACCATTTTCATCAATTCTTTCCTAAAAAAGCCATTAATTTGAGTCAACAATCATGCTTGGCCCATAAAAATCAAGTTTTAATGATGATTTTGTGAGGAAATATGGATTTTCTCTATTCACGGCACTGGTGCACGTGTTTTAAAAATAGTTTCACTCATGGTGTGACAAGCTTTGTTAATCATCCTTGACCATTGCGATTCTATGCTCATAAGTCGCAACAACCGAGGGCGAAAAACGTTTTGCAAAATCCCCTCACAGAAACCACAAAAATGGTTAAAAACATGAATAAAAAACATGAAAATGGAGCTCGAGGCTTTGGATCTTACCTAAAACTGGTAGCTCAACGAATGACCTCCCGGATCTCTGACAATTGGCTACAAAATAGTTAGGTAAAAAGTGAGCAAAAAGTCTTCACAGAAAGATAAAATGGTAAATGGTAAAAGTATATTTACTTTTCTCCTTTTTATTCATTTTTTCATGAAAACATCAGGCTTTTCGTAAATATGTTAACCTATTTTGCCTCAAGAAATGGATAATACACTTTACCTTTTTGCACAGCGACAGGTGATGGATGTTCGATGATGATGACGAGTCACGTTTTAGCTCTTTTCTCGACTCGTTAAGCTCATATGAAAAGATTGCCAAGTTTTTTTTCTCTTTTTACTAGTAAAAGAGAATAAAATGGGGGGTCTGCTTTCAAGTTCTTTTTCGACCCTTTAAAAGCGAATAGATAGCTGAGCCCTTGTTGCTTTGAACTTGTTAATGGATGTGAAATGTCGTGCACCCAGTATAAGTTTACCACTTTTTCATACTGGGATGCACTATTTATGAAAACGGTACTCCTTGACTGAAATGGTCAAGCATTTCTCTCAAGTATCATTTTCTACCTTTTCGAGCTCAAGAGACACAAATGAACAAAAATGGACCATGTGGAGTTTAATTTTATGTTTCCTTTTTAAACTCTCTAAACATGTAAAAGATACCGAGTTACACCTTTGTTAGATTTGTTAAAATATTAAATGACATCAGATTCATCACCATGACGAACATGAGCTTCACCTTCCTATGGCTTGTTACACTTACTAGGTTAGATTCGTCAAAAGGATGAACCTAAAGTGCAAGCATAAGCTATCCCCTTGAAGCTTGCAATTTAAAAATAATTAAGGTACCCTCTAGAAATGGTGGGGGAAAATTTGGAAATCCAATCAGTTGTGTTGGCAGCTTACTCTTGAACATGACAGTTTTTGCTCCGTTTCGGGTTAGGATATCCTCCCTTTTATCGTTGACCTTCCTAGGTTAGGCCGTTCATTCTTACCTTCCATTTGATCTTTGCCACGTCATCATGACCACTGATCCTATGGATCCAAAAGTTGCCAAACTTCCAGTTGTGTCACTGATATGTTCAACAATTGTCCTTCTCCAGTTACATTTACCCTTGGTTCTTTGTATCATCCAAAATCATTTTACATCCCTCTCTCTCGTGGCAATGATGTGGGATACCTTATGGCTCTCCTTCAACATGATCGTTTCCCATTGAATTCAACTCATTATCCAGGATGTTGAGCGAGAGACTCCCTTCTAGTACCTTAGAGCTTGCATTCCCTAATGGTAAGTTCTTTGCACTCGACGACAAGTTCACATTTTTGGCTTTTGATTGAGTGATTTCATGGGTGTTCAACTTTAGTTCCTCTATTCACATTTTGTGGATTGTGCTGCTAGTACTTTGGGGACCATTTTCATTATTGGTGGTTTCTCTCATGCTTGTTAACATTTTACATCATTTACTGGTAATCAAGCGACTTTCTAGCATGTTCTACATTAATACATCTATTCGCATGTTAGAATTTGTACCTTGATCTGGTTGTGTTGGAGCACAAGACTCTGGGCTCAGATTATGAAAATTCTAGGTTGCAAAGGGATGTGACATGGTTATGTTGATATAGATGTCTCTTTTAGATGGCTGGTTGTGCCCATACCTTAGTTTCATTATGACCTCTCTGACGGATGGTTGCACCCATACTTGGCTCCATTGACATGATCATTCTCTGGATGGATGCGTCCATGCCATGATTTATGTATCATTTTATAGAGTTCTTAGTTATGTATATGTATTTGTACTTGCTTGTAGGTTTTTCGATGACAGACTATGGTTCCCTGCACTAATTTATAAAGCATTTCATCCCTCACTATAGCTCGGCCTTCATGCTTTAGGTGGCATCTGTTACACAACATTTTGTCACTGTCCTTGTACTCCCATTCCTTGATCTTGGAGGGCCTCTAGAGTGAACCCTACATGCTTTCCCTTCATGAAGAAACCCCCGTTATGTCCCTCTTCATGAGCAAATCAATTACATTTTGCACCATTTCCCCTAAAACTTCTATTTTTCCCAGTTTACAAGATTGATGCCAATGTACCTTATCTTCCTCGCACTAATATGCAGGGATTAGCACTATCCCTAGAATCAACCAAAGTGACTAAGCTTTTTTCCAGTCACACCAGTCCTATTATGGAAATTGTTTTAAATTAAGAGCCAAAGCTTCCAACTCTAGAAGCTTCATAACAAAATTCTGGTAAGGTTTGGCCAGATGGGGTCAAGGATCTTAGTTTTGGCTCCTTTCCCATATAATGATGGAACTAACTCAAGGGATAAGACCTTATCCCATGAGAAGAGGATCCATCTCCCATCCATTCATCTTATATAAACCTCTGTTTTCCCAAGCACAAGCTAGTGTTAATGTTGGTGTGTTAGTGCTAATTAAGTTTGGAGTAAACAACAAGATATGCATAGTTGTAGCTCTCTAGTTATGTGAGGGAGAAGTGTGATTTGGTTTGGAGTGAAGCTTAAAGGGAAGGGCCTTAAAACTTTTTTGTTGAAGTCATCATGGAATGCTACCAAAAGTGTGTGGGAACCTAGTCTTATTAGAGGAGAACAACAACGTAAAGATAATGGTTGTAATCTCTTCTTGATTCAATACATGTGCAACTATCCATTGATTTCCTACATGATTTGTCATCTTACATATTCATGGTTGTTGGGTTGTGTTATATTCTTTCCATGACTAGCCAACGTAGTTGTTGGACCTCAGAATTACTCTCTTTGACAACTTTTCTCACTTCTTTATCTTGTTTTCCATAAAAGACAGATCCCCATCACTGATAAATGATAGATTTTGTCTCAAGGAAGACATTAAATGATTGACATGTTATACTTTTATTATTTTTCTATTTGAAATAAGTCTTTGCAAATTAGCTATGGAACGCAACCTATTTTGCAGCTAACCGTGTGTTCTGTAGCTACTTCCATGGTTGAATAGGTTATATGTGTCAAAAGAAGAAACTGGCCACATGGGCATCTCTAGAATCGTCTCGACATGGATCCTATCCCAGTCACCAAGCCTAGATTGACAAGAAAACTAGCTCAATACGACAAGAAAAGGTGGAGTCAAACATATGAAACCCGGAAGAAATAGGACTCTTTGTCTGCCCTTTCGTGGTTAATTAATAAATCCAACAGATCTGTTGAAGCATTAACTCGGATTAGCCACCTGTGTCAACAGTTCTATGCAACCACCTTATTCGAATTCAAGTCGCCTGTAGGTGATCAAACATTTACATATATTGTTTGTAATATGTGTAGACCACCTGTAGCTAATTTTCCTCAAAAGATAGTTATGAATGTTTTCTTTAAATACTAGTTGTACAGAACCGAGAGAAGTTCAAAGTTTTTGGATGTATTAAGCTCAGACTTGCAGCTCTGTAATTTTGAACTTTTGTTCCTATTTATAATATAAAGTCATGTGTTGACTGATGATCATTTGAAAGAGTAGTTTCAACTAGTTAGCATCTCAACCCAGTCAGTTGCAAAGGGCCGCTGCACTGAAGGGGTTTTCTTTTGTTTTGTTTTCTTCTTTCTGTTTAGTTTTAAATTCTTCATTTTCTTTTAGCAGTGTTTATAACTTAGGTGGATTTCTTATAGTTTGAATCCTTTTATTTTTAATCAGTAGCATAATGTTAGAATTCAATTATGTAGTCTTGTTTCTCCATTCCATTTCATAAAGGAAACGACTTTGTTTCTAAACAGAGTAAGGTTGAAAGTAATGAGGATGCATTGTTGATTAGTTTACTCAATGCTCTTGTTATTTACTTCCTAGTTCAGGTTGTCAATGCACTGTACTAATGAATTTTTTGGTCACCATTTCAAGCTGATATCCATCCTAAACTAAATGGTTAAGAATTCACTTTACATAAGGGTTGAAACCAATTAGTTACCTTCTGCATGTTTTTTAGTTTCTTTTCTAGATCATGAAGTACACAAGTTGCATGAATTCGATATTAAGAAGGTTATCCTTCAAAATTAAAGGTTAATCTAACTAGAAGTACTTCAGTTAATTTCACTCTCTGTATTTATTTCAACATTACTTACAAATTTACCTTCTAGTTTTAATAATTATTCATGAATTAGGATTAGATGAGAAGATAGGATAGTTGCTCTGTATTTTTTGCTTCTTTTAACTTAGATTTTGACTAGATTTTGAGCTCTTGGTTAACCTTCAAGAAATTTAGATTTGGTTTATCATAGTTCAAATTATACATCATTAGGGATCAAAGAACAGAAACCCTGAAAACAATATAAAATACAAAACAACAAAGTAAGATGGGTTAACTAGCACATACAATGCACTACACTTCATCAACTTACGAGCCTCAGTTGATGATTTATGCAAAGCAATTTAGGATACTAAATTGATTAAACAATAGTTAACCGGGGTGTTAGAAGCATGGTAGAGCCCCCCCTTCATTGCGCCGATTGCATACTCGGGGGGGTCACAGGGGGCGCACCCCGGAAATTTTTTCTTTTGGACCCTATATTAGGTTGGGAGTACCTACCTATGGTTTTGTGCATGTTTTTTGCACATGGTTTTAGACGCGATGGTTTGTGGTCCATTTTTTTGGATGTGATGGTTTTCAGTCCATGGTATTGGATGCTTTGGCATGTATAAATATGTGTTGTAACATTGAAAGGAACATAATGAAAAATCAAGCTGGTAGTCCTGATTTTGGGATCTAGGGGAAAATCTTTGTGTATAGGTGTTTTAGGTGATATGCTTTCACATTGTTTATTTCTGTGTTTTAGAATTCATATGTAGGTAATTTCTGTATGAGGTTAAAACCTACATTTGGTATCAAAGCTTTTTTGACTTGAAGGGGACACCTTTGTTGCTGAGGGGTTTCGCTCGAGCCTGTGGTAGACCCTGTTCAGTGGGAGATCTGAGGGATCGATTCTAGTGGTGGAAAAATATGGTGAGCAGTGGAAAGATAGATATTGAGAAATTTAATGGTCAGAGTTTTGAGTTGTGGAAACTCAAGATGGAGGATCTGTTGGTGGATAAAGATCAGTGGATTATGGTAGATCTAGGTACTAAACCAATGGGAGTGTCTAATGAAGAATGGAAGAATTTGCATTGGAAGGTAAAGAGCACAATACGATTGTGTCTCAGATTCAGTATTGCTGAATGTATCAGGGGAAGCTACGGTGAAGGCTTTGTGGGAAAAGTTAAGGACTTTTTATCATTCTAAGTCTCTAGTGAATAAACTATTCCTATGGAAAAAGCTGTATAACCTGAGGATGAAAGATGGAGACTCGGTGACAAAGCATCTCAACACATTTAGTATTGTGGTAAGTTAGTTATCCTCTGTTGATATTAAAATTTTAGACAAAGATAAGTGCACCAATTTGTTGTGGTCTCTACCAGATTCGTGAGATAGTCTGGTTATTGCAATAGGTAGCAATCCAATTGCCTTACAGTTTGATGAAATAGTCTCATCCTTGCTTACGGAGGAAATGAGACAGAAAAATATGGAGAGCCAGAATGGTGATGCCTTGTTTGTACAAGGATGGTCCCAAAACAAAAACAAAAATAAGTCATTGAGTGGGAGATCTAAATCTAGAGGGAGATCTAAATCTCCAGGAAAAGCTGTAAAGGTGGTGTGCTGAAAATGCAGAAAGGAAGGGCACTACAAAAGGGACTATAAATCTAAAGCTCTTGATAAAGTAAAGGGATTTGATGATGCTCCTTCTGTAGAGGCGAAAAACACCTCAAATGAAGGTGGGGATGTGTACTTGGCTTCTTCAAGTACACATGTAGATCATGAGGCATGGTTGATTAACTCAGGTGCATCCTTTCACTTCACTCCCCATAGAGAGTGGTTCTGCGAGTATGAGAAATATGATGGCAGTGATGTCTTTTTGGGTGATGATAGGAAGGCTAGAATCGTTGGTCGTAGAAAAGTAAAGTTGAAGTTGCGAGGTGGAAGGGTTAGAACACTTATGGGTGTTCTGCATATTCCTGCGTTAGCCAAAAGTCTAAAATCTGCAAGCAAGCTAGATGATGTAGGTGTAAAAATAGTGTTTGAGAAGGATACCTACAAGATGGTTTGGGGGACACCGGTATTGATGTGGGGAGTTCGAATTGCAACTCTGTACAAGCTGCAAGGTAGCACTCTTGTTGATGGGTGCAATAGTTACGTGGTTCCTAAAAGTGGAGTAGAAAATCTAGTGGTATTTGGAGAGATGACCATGTTGTGGCATCAAAGGCTTGGACATATTGGAGAGAAGGGCCTTCGAATACTTCATGGTAAAGGTATGGTAGAAGGTATGAGTAATAGCTCTCTAAATTTTGATTTATGTGAAAATTGTGTATATGGGAATCATAATCGGGTCTGTTTCCCCTCTGGTGGTAAGAGGGTGAAACAAATATTAGAGCTTGTGCACAGTGATGTGTTTGGACCTGTGAAGGTTCCACCACTAGGTAAGTCTGTGTACTATGTATAATTTATAGATCAATTTTCAATGAATACATGGATATATTTCCTTAAGAAGAAATTTGAGGTCTTTGACAGGTTTAAAGAATTTAAGGCTCTAGTGGAAAACCAGACAGAGAAGAAGATAAAGGTGTTGAGGATAGATAACGGTGGAGAGTTTTGCAATAAGGAATTTGAAGAATTTTGTAAGAAGTGTGGTATAGCACAATAGAAGACTACTCCATATACACCTCAACAAAATGGAGTTGCAGAAAGAACGAACAAGATGTTGATGGAAAGGGCAAGAATCATGCTCAGAGGTGTCGGGTTAGGACAGGAGTTCTGGGTAGAGGTGGTGGAGACAACATCTTACTTGGTCAATAGATCACCTTCATCAGCGTTGGAGGATAAGACTCCACAAGAGGTATGGACTTGTAAGAAACCCTCTCTTTCACATCTGAGCGTATTTAGATGTGATGCATATGTACATGTTCCAAAGGAGAAACGAACCAAGTTGGATATTATATCTAAAAAGTGCATCTTTATTGGGTATAAGGATGGTTTAAAGGGTTATAAGCTTTGGAACCCAGTAACAAGGAAGGTTGTGTACAACCGAGATGTGGTGTTCAGAGAGGTGAAAGATGTTATTAAACATGAAGTCCAACCAATAGAACCTAAGAAGATAGAGTTTGAGCTAAAGGAGGAAGAATCAGACTCTACAACAGAGGAGGAATCAAAAGATGAAGAGCCACAAACTCCAGGTGTGAGAAGATTAGTTCAAGAAAGAAGGCAGCCAAAAAGGTATAGTCCATTTGCTTTCTGTTAAAATTTTTCTTTATCTATTATTGATGATGATCCCAGAACTATGAAGGAAGAAGTGGATTTAGAGGATGGAAAACTCTGGAAAGAGGCCATGGTTGACGAAATGGCATCTTTACACAAAAATGAGGCTTGGGATCTGGTGGAGTTGCAAGCTGGAAGGAAACCCATTGCCAACAAATGGTTGTTCAAGAAGAAGACAAATGCAGAAGGAAAGGTGGAGAAATACAAAGCTCGGTTGGTAGAAAAATGTTATTCCTAGGTGTCAGGAATTGATTTTGATGATATTTTTTCTCCTATTGCCAAGGTAACGTCTATTAGATTAATTTTATCTGTTGCTTCTACTTTTGATTTTAAGGCATAATAGATGGATGTGAAGAAAACATTTCTTCACAGGGATTTGGAAGAGGAGATCTACATGAAGCAACCTGAAGGCTTTGTGGTGAGTGGTAAGAAAGAAATGGTATGCAAGTTAAAGAAGTCTTTGTATGGGTTAAAATAGTCACCAAGGACATGGTATCAGGAATTTGATACATTTATACGGGGACTTGGCTTCACCAGAAGAAAATAAAATCACTGTGTGTATTTTAAATTAATTGGTGACCGTGTTATTTATCTAGTCTTGTATGTGGATGATATGTTTCTGGTTGGAAATGAAAAAGAAATTATCCTGGATTTGAAGACCCATTTGTCCTCCAAATTCGACATGAAAGATCTTGGTGCTGCAAACTATATTTTCGGCATGGAAGTTAAAAGAGATCAGACAAAGAGGAAGATTTGGTTAAGCCAGAGGAAGTATGTGGAGACAATATTGTAGAGGTTTGATATGCAGGATAGTAAACCGGTGAAGGTTCCTATTCTTGTAGGTGTAAAGTTAGTTGTTGAACAGTGTCCCAAGACACAAGAAGAGGAAGAGGACATGTCCCGTGTTCCATATGCAAGTGCAGTCGGTAGCCTGATGAATGTGATAGTCTGTACAAGACCATACATTGCATATGTAGTGGGAGATATGATTAGGCTTATGTCAAAACCAGGGAAGGAGCACTGGATAACAATGAAGCGGGTTTTTAGGTATTTGTGTGGCACTAGTGATTATGGTTTGTGCTGCCAAGGAAGACCGAGATTGGACAAAGTGTTGGATATCCTGGCTTTGTTGATGCAGACTGGGCTAGATATCTAGATCAGAGAAGATCTACAGTGGGTATGTGTTTAACCTATTTGGAGGTGCAGTCAGTTGGATGAGTAAGAAACAATCTATAGTGGCACTATCAAATATAAAGGAAGAATACATGACAGCCACTTATGTAAACAAGGAAGCAGTTTGGTTTTAAACATTGTGTTCACGTATGGGGTTAGTTCAGGGAGCTATAAGGATAGAATATGACAACCAAAATGAAATTTTCTTGGCAAAGAACCTTGCATATCATTCAAAGACCAAGCACATTGATGTTCAGTATCACTTCGTAAGGGATATGTTAGAAGACAAAAATGTGTTGCTAGTAAAGGTGGATATTTTGAAGAATACTGCAGATGCATTGAAAAAATCTGTGAGCTCTGAGAAGTTCTCTTGGTGTAGAGAAACAATGGGCATTACAGGTCTAGATAAATGACTAAGCTCTCTTGTGGCCCCTAATGGAAAGAAAACAACAAGTGAGAGAATGTTGGGTTATGTTATATTCTTTCCATGACTAGCCAACATAGTTAACTGGGGGGTTAGGAGCAGGGAAGAGCCCCCCCTTCGTTCCACCAATTGCGGGGGGAGTCATAGGGGACAAGCCCCATAAAATTTTTCTTTTGGACCCTATATTAGGTTGGACGGACCTACCTATGGTTTTGTGCATGTTTTTTCCACATGGTTTTGGATATGATGGTTTTTGGTCCATGGTTTTGGACACGGTGGTTTTCGGTCCATGGTATTGGATGCTTTGGCGTGTATAAATATGTATTGTAACATTGAAAGGAACATAATGAAAAATCAAGCTGGTAGTCACGGTTTTGGGATCCAAGGGAAAATATTTGTGTATATGTGTTTTATGTGTTATTCTCTCACAATGTTTAATTCTGTGTTTTATAATTCATATGCAGGTAATTTCTATACGGGGTTAAAACCTATAATGGCTTAATGTTTCTTCACTTGCTAAGTAGGTTGAATTACAGTTTGTCTATCATCACGATTGTTGTTTTTTGTTGTTTACTTGTTTCACGTGTTTGAAGAAGGAAGCGAGAGATAGATGGAGCGAGCAAGCAAGGACATCAAACGAGATAAGCGTACTAAGACGTAAGCCCTCTTAATTGGTTCAAACCTAAGGAAATCTTCTATAGAATGTATCAGTTTTGGCTAGACCAATTATCGGGATAGAGGAATTTGTTTGTGTCCACACTTATAATTTTACTTCACCACATTGCTATAATGAAAAAATCATTTATGCATGCTCTACCTCCTATCCCTCTAGGCTATCTTTTCTCATCTATGGAACAAATTCTCTCAAAAGAATGGAATGCCTCTTCCTCCTAGTGGCTTGGGGATAACACAACCTGATAGCCTACTTGTGGTTAAGTTTGACTACATCAACTCTAGAGTTATAGAATAGACTCTTTTAGAGTCTTCTACATCACAAACACATGGCTAGCACCTTTTCAATGAATAGTGGGGGCGGACATGGCATATTCCCGAATTATAGTTGTGAACACAAGAAGTTCAACTTCAGAGTGGCATAAATTTTGCATATGGACTCTAATTGACATGATTCTTGCATCGTTGGAAAAATTGTTGTGCATAGAATAACATGAAAAGGTGTGGCACTTAAGAGAGAAAATTTTACCCCCAAAAAACTTTGTTTAGTGCTTCAAAATTGTTAAATTGGAAACTAGGGCCAAACTCCATGTGGGTCAGCTTATTTATGAAAACTGATATTTTTATTGGATCCCTCTCGTCGAGAGGTGTAGGATTGATCCAAAGATCATCCGATTCCGATAAGTATTTATGGAGATATGAATTTATTTTGTTTATATAATTATTATCAAGCC
>APFE031048133.1:397016-411482 GCA_000404065.3 Pinus taeda | reverse complement strand
TAAATAAACAAATGAAACTTACTCGGATGACACGGCAAGGATCCAAGATCTACTAATCTTCCAGCCATCATCTATGTTGAGATTGATAGGCCTTCTTTCGATTTCAATGGCTTCCCTGAATTTACGATGATGGAAATGAGCTACTTTGGCCACGACCCTGGCCTCCTCAATACAGCCCTGATGCTTGGTCTTATCCACATGTTCCGCTAACGCGGAAGACTTGGTTTTCCCATGTCTCAGGTCAGCCACATGTTCGTTAATCCTCTGCTTGATGGAGCGCCCCGTTTCCCCTATATAGGGTGTTCCACAGGAACATGGGATCAAATAAACACCCTTCATATCCTTAGGGTCAATGAGATCCTTAACCGAATGGAGGGAGTTCCGGATGGTGTTGAGGGGCCTGAAGGTAGAGGGAATATCAAATCTCTTAAGGATCCGAGCAATCTTGTCCATGGTTCCTTGGACATAAAGGAAGATGGACGCCTAGACGGTGCTCCCTTGGTTCTTTCCTCATTAACGCATTTCTAGAGGCCTTAAGAAAAGCCTTCTGACCAAGGCGCCTACTATATCCATTCTCCACAAAGACCTCAAGGAGATGGGATCTCTCCTTATCCAAGCTCTCATTATTTGAAATCCTAAGGGCACGAGTAGCGAGGGTGTTGAGAACACCCATCTTCTGAGCAGGGAAATGATGGGAATCTGCATGAAGATACTGCTCAGTATGCGTTTTTTTTCGGAACACCGAGTGGGAGAGAGAGCCGGATGGCAGAGGACTGCCCGTTAAGGTGATTGAAGAAACGATCAAGCTCCTCATGGCCATGGGGCCAGATGACGTTAGTATCATCTACATTCGAAATCTTCCATAAAAAGGTTCGCAACAATCAGGGAGAGGGAGAACCCATAGCCACACCACATGTTCAAAGAACTCCCCTTGAAACAGGAAAAAATGGAAATAAGACATTACAATCCATAAATTTTTTAGGTAACTATAAATGAGAAGCATGACTTGTTAGAACTTAGAAGCATCGACTAGAGGCAACAGGGATGGTGTCATAAATGAGAAGTTTCTTTGTTATTACAATCCAGAAACCATAAATTTTTTAAGTAACTATAAATGAGAAGCATGACTTGTTAGAAGCATCGACCACAGGCAACAGGTATGGTGTCATAAATGAGAAGTCAGGAATGACCCCAGGCAACAGGTATGGTGTCATAAATGAGAAGTCAGGAATGAGGCGTAGGTCGCGGTGGTCGGGCTGAAAACCAGACGACGACGATGACGAGATTGTCACCGGAAATCCTGCAGAGAGCCTCGTTGACCAAGACTCCGGAGCAACGCGGGGAATTGTTGCTTGACATCAGCTCTCTCCTGACGATGGCTATGGCGCTCTCGCTGCTCATCACATTCCAAAGACCGTCGCAGGCCATGACGAGGAATTCGTCCTCTAGTTCCACCTGCTCCACATGCGGGTCCGCATACAGATCAGTGGACATTTCAACAGGTATGCCGCCTCATTTCCCCAAAACTGCCAGACAACCGCCAGTATTGGCCACCACGAGCGACTTTCCCGGCACCATGGCCACAAGCGCCGTCATTGTGGAAGTGATGTGGGCCTCCCCCAGGGCATCGTCGACCTTGTCGTAAGCATTTTTTATGGCCTTCTCAACTCCTACTCCTACTCCTCCCTTCCAAATATCCACGTAGCCCTCGCGGAGTATCAAATTGAGGAGGTTTCTTTAAGAAATCTGGCCGCATCCACGCCGCCACGGCCGTCGAAGACTCCACAGAACGCCAACGACTCGAAACCCGCTACCTTGTCCGTGCGGATGTGCTCGTCTTCCATCTGTGGTCGCGTAGGCCCTATGTCAGCCCAGCTACCGGAGCGCAACACCGGAATATAATCCTTCAGTTCCTCAATTTTCTCACCCTCCTGCTACTGCTGCACCATCTTTTCATCCACTCTAGTACTACCTCCTCCCATTTCTTCTTCCTCTTCTGCGTTGCGTTTACAAGTTAGATTTGGTTTCTCCTCCTCCTGGGTATTTCTATTCTATAATTTCTACTCCTCCTGGATCCCACAATTAAGAGATGATGTTAAACTTATTAACCAGCAAACATAAAGCTCTTGCACTTCTTCTCGTTATAAATTATAGATTAAGAAATGATGTTAAACATAAAGCTCTTCGAGCAATGCACGAGAGATACAACATTTTTTTTTAACTTAATATCGAGTATACTGATGGCCATATTACATATATACAGCAAAATCGCCAGGAATTTATATCAGTATTCCTGTGAGAAATATAGAGAATTAGTTCCACATATAATAAACCAGATCAGTCAATACAGTAATATAAACTACTGCCAAAAACTATATATAAGTATAACAGATGTAAGAAAATTAGATTAAAAAATATGCATTATGATGCAGTTGAAGCTATTCGACCCATTCCAGGTAATAGAAGTAATGCATAATACTTCCTGCTGATGCCGATCCCTGTTGTATACAAAAAAAAAATATTATCCACAATTCATATATATTGAAACTGAGTTATCCAGGTAATGTATATTCCACCATGCCAATCCTATTGCCTTCCGTTATGACGTCCATCTGAACTTCACCCAAATTATCAATAAGACAAAACTATTATCCACAATTCATATATATTGAAACTGAGTTATCCAGGTAATGTATATTCCACCATGCCAATCCTATTGCCTTCCATTATGACGTCCATCTGAACTTCACCCAAATTATCAATAAGACCTTTTTTAAATAGGGCATCTGCCGTCTGGTTGTGTTCTCTACCAATATGGCTGATAGTCGGCTGCCTCAGTTGGTTCCAAAATCCAACAATCCTCCTTAACCAACCTTGTAATTCTTGTTGTTTAATCTGAGCTTTTCTTTGACATTTTCCAGTATAGTCTTAGAGCCCCATATATATGTATCCCTGTTATATCAAGAAAAAGAAAATTAATAAACCATAACATATCTCAAAATAGCCTGTTGTTAATTCCCAATCCAGCATTCCAATGAGCCATATACTGAATATCCTGAGTGAACACAATCAGAAAACCACAACCACATATATTATTTTGTGCCGTGCCATCAAAGTAGGGCAGAAGGAAGATCCATAGTAGGGCAGCAGCGTGCCATCAAAGTGGGCAGAAGGAAGATCCATAGTAGGGCAGCAGCTTCTATTAGTGTAATCTTTTGGGACGCTTTCCGGTATGTGATATAGTGCATATAATGTAATAATTTTTTCATGTATCACACCAAAATCCACAGAGCAATTCTCAAATAGGCACATATTCCTCCATTTCCAAATGGTACAGAGAAGAAATAATGGTATGGCACGCCAAATTGGTTTTTGATTACTCCACCATTTCATACGGTCTGCTATGATGCATAAGAATTGGGAAACCAAAATGATTTGCAAGTTTTTTCCATACTTGAGTCACCTTATGAGATTGTAAAAACTGATGCATATTAGCCTCAGATTGAACATATACTGGGGCCACACCAATTGCACTTACGCAAGTTCTCCCAAGTGAGGTTCTTGTTATGATAAACAAGCCAAGCAAAACATATGATTTTAATTGGAATGTGATTGCTCCAAAGCGCCGATTGAGTGGACTCCGCAGAATTGCACATAACACCATCACACAGAGTTATATATACATCCGCAACACTGATATTGCCCTTCTTCATTTTCCCTGCCCATACCAATTTGTCTTGCTGTTCTTCCCGGCATATTCCCAGGACTTTCTGGGCTGCACATACTTGATTCCATTCCGATCCCAAATAATCAACCATCCCTAGGTCATTTGCAGTTTTCCATATAGGGAATCGGTCCCTCCAAGTAGTGATCAATTGGTTCCAGAAGAATATACCATGTTCATTTAAATACTGTATTAAGTTATCCAAGAGACAACAGTCACAACAGTCTCGACCAGCACCTTGTATCTTGTCCAAACCAATAATAATGGAATGTCCCGTACCCATATTCCATATCAGTTGCTGAAGAAAGTAGTTGGATACTTTAATCATGTTGTTCCAGATCGCTTAACCGGATATAGTACCAATATTGTTGCTCCTGAACCAAATATATGAATTCACGATTTTTCAAATACTTGTCTTTAATAACCATACTCCATATGCCAGAGCCAAATATGGCACGCTAGAGTGATTTCACCCGCACTAAGATCCCAAAAGTACACAGATTCATGATACCGCATCCCCCTTATTTTTTGGCCGTGTAATATGCGTCAATTTGGTCAAATGAATTTTATGGGATTCATTGCAACCAGACCAAATGAATTTGGCAATGATAAAATTAATACTTGTAATAATAGCGCCCAGTAAACCCCAAGTTGGGTAAGTACAGCTTGTGTGAGAATCACACGGCCCCTAGTGATAGACAGCGGAACTCCCATCCAGACACCCGCTTGAGGAATCTATCCACCAGCCATTGCCAATCGATATTCCTGTAAGAGTTTGCCTTAATTCGGTATCCCAAATATCGCATGCTAGGCCCCATAAGTTCTGCTTCTATACCAAATAGGGTCTTCATATATTCAATAACCTCCATGTTGCCATCATCATGACAAATAATAGATTTATGCAAGTTCATATATAATCCAGATGAGATAACAAATTTGTTAAAAATATGAAATAGACATAACCAGTAAAACGATTTAACAATGGCATAACAAGTACATCATCTAAAAAAACTGTGAAATTTTGATATTGATACCCATTTGCAATGGTTGTATGTGATCTTCGTCCACCGCTTTAGCCAATATAAACAAGAGGGGAGATAAAGAGCATTTAGCCCTCATCCAACATGGAAGAAATTGGTAGGAAGTCCATTAATCATAACTGCATAGTCAATGTTCAAGACACAAGCCATAATCCAATTAACACAATGGGGAGTAAGCCAACCTTGAACAGTACCATTCTCAAATACCCCTCCAATCAACACACTCATACGCTTTTTGCAAATCCACTTTCATAATACCGGCACTTATATGTTTAGTATGAATGGAATGCATGCACTACCATGCAATCACAATAGCATCATGTATTTGCCAGTCCGGTAAAAAACCAATTTGTTTAGCTGTTATGAACTTTGACAATGTAGACTCCATCTGGACAACAATAATTTTAGAGATAATATTATAGATAAGATTACAAAGTGATATAGGTCTGAAATCGCAAATTAGGAATAAGTGCAATATAGGTAGAATTCATATGTGGATGAATGACCCCCTATTCTTGACTCCTCCACCATCATCAGGAGTTCATTTTTGAATATATCAAAAAAGTGAATGAAAATCTCAACCAACCACCCATTCCGGCCCAGAGTTTTGTTCCACTTAAAGGATTTTAATATATCCAGTATTTCATCTTCAGTAACTTCTTTGAAAAAATTTGCATTTTCCTCAGCTTCAAACATAGTTGGATATAAATCTACAGCCCATAAAATATCACCCCCATCAGCCCCTCCTTTATGAGCATATGTATTTTGAAAATGAACAACAACAACACAACTGATTTTTTCCTGCGTCTGGTAATGCCTTCCCTCCACATCATAAATTTCCCAGATAGAATTGATATTGTGTCGATGATTCGCATATCTATGGAAAAATTTAGTATTATTATCACCTTCCTTAATCCAAATTGCCCGAATCTTCAATCGCCAAGTGGTTTCAATATCAAATCAGATATCCTTTTTCTTATTTTCAAGTTCATGTATGTGAGTCTTGATATGCACACTAAGGGCATGTGAGGACATCAAAGGTAGGAGGGAACCCAATTCATGTTCAATGTCATTTAGATCCTTCTATTATGCTTGAATCTTTTGTCGTTGCTATATCTTCACATTACTCCTGAGATCCTTCAGTTTAGCCAAAATATGATTGATAAGGGGAAGCCCTGGTGGGGTAGGCTGAGACCATATCGTGCGAACAAAATCATTGAAGTCCAGATCCTCAAGGCAAGTCCGATTAAATTTGAATGGCATACCAAATATGTGAAACTCCATCCGTCAATGAAGAACAATCGAGCGATGGTCAGATAGGAAGTTACCAATCACCTTCGAATGTACATTGCCCAAGCATTCCATAAGAGTCTCATGCATGATAAAGCTATCCAACCTTTTTGCTATATATGCCTCCCCTCTCCTACCATTATCCCAAGTCGAGATAGCCATTTCAGGGCAGATGTCGATAAAATTATGGTCGATGATTGCCTACTGGATCATACCCCCAATAGGATCCATTTTTCTAGACCGTCCCCAAACTTCATCCAATCCCACAGTACAGTTAAAGTCCCCAGCAACAATCAGTGAATCGAGACACATAATACCAAAATCAAACAGCTCCCTCCAAAATACTGTCATGTTCCTATATGGGCCATATAGGTTCAGGATATGTATACAGTGTGATAGCCCACGAAAGTGAGCTTCAACCAAAATACCAACCAAACATGAAAAATCAGTTGCCCGGACCTAGAGTGGATCCCATAAAACCACAAGTCCAACGGATAATACAGCAACAACTATAGCAGCAATATACCAATGTGGGAACATTTTCAGGAAATATACGACAACATGAGAAACCGAATGCATAATTTCTTGTAATAAAATAATAGAGGGATGAATAGAGAGAAATAATTGCTTGAGCACGAAGAACTTCAAGGGTGTTCCCAAACCCCGAATATTTAGTGAAAGTATACCAGTCATGGCATATCCCTTGTGGGCATCTGTGCTCCAAGGGCCCGAGTAGTGGGTATATCAGTAATGGGAACATCAACGAGTAAATTGTCACTAGGAGATTGAGAAGATTTAAGTCTAGCATGCCCCATAAAGTGACGGTTTCCACAATTGCCTCTACGTCAAACCATGATATTCCCCGTTGAAGTGGGGCTGACCAGAGGAGAATTTGGGTTGTCCGGCTAACGAATGGTTAGAGACCGCAGATTAAGAGTTTTCTAGTTGAGCAAAGATTCCAAATCGCTTCCCACAGAGTTGTTAGGTGATCTCCACGAAATGATAGGAGGGCTGCTACTAGATCAAGGGCCCTGAGTTTTAGGAGCACGTAGAGGGGAAGGAATAAAGGAAACAAAAGAGGTAGATGGGATGTCGTGAAACGGATGTATAACAGTATTGACATGATCAGGTGGTGAGTATGTCGGGGATTTAGTGCATGTAGGTGGAAGTGGGTCATGTAAAATAGATGGATCTAATTTCTCAAAAGTATGTGGAGATGACAGGATGTAAATAGGTGAAGTGACATCATGGGAAGTTCCATATGCATAATATTGTAAAGAGTGGGATCCATATAGTGTACCTGATTTTCGGCACACAAGATGGTCCCTTTGAAGTGCATCCATCGAATGGAACTTATTTGGAGCCCCCGTGAAATTCTGCCCTTGATTATGACCCCCCCAGCACCTAGGGCAATTAGCCACAGTATGCCCCGTATGATGACAAAAAGAGTAGCGGAAAGGTACACCCCAGTAGTCCAACCTCTGAGTGAGGTTAGTCTACCCCAGTGAAAGCCAATATGATCTGGGAAACCCCCTTAGAATTCTTTTTCAATAAGTATCCAGGCGACCTGTTTATCCGGTGCCCCTAAACATCGAGGATCAACATATCTGAATTTCCCAATCACATTTCAAATGTCCTCGAAGGCCTTCTTCATCTAGAGTTCAATCGGTAACCCAGGCAACTTTACCCAAATTAACTTGTTCTGCGGGGTATTATTCAGTGAGTTGAACCTAATAAACCAGGGATGAAGTTCCAAGAAGTTGCACCTATCAATCCAAGGAATAGACTTCATCCTCTTGAGATCGTCCTGACTTAGAAAGTGGAAGTTGTATCAACCCCGCATCAGCTGCACCACCATCGGCATATAACCCAACTTAGACTTCCACTTCTGTGTAATCCAAGACCACATATCTAAATCACATTTATTAGAAAAATGGTAGTGCCCCACAAGAGCCCGTTTTTGCAGGCTGGTGATCCAATCACTCAATTTCTCAGGGTCAAATACCGGAGCAGGAGGAGGAGACATGTCTACTTTGTTTCACTCTAGACATGTGTGAACACCCCCAGACGAAAAGGCCTTAGACCACCAAATGTTCATAGTTTAGACATTGGGTGAATATGGAGAATACTAACCACACCAGCAGATGCACAAGACCAGGTGATGGTTGGCTGCAACTAGTAAAGAAACTTGTAAATCTATTCTACTAATGCATAGATAGGATGACAACTCTCTTGCATCAGATAGAAAGAAACCTAAGTAACTTATTCAGTGATACGTTCAACAATCTAACACAGAGACAAGATGACAGCTATCTAGTGCTAAACTTCAAAAGATCAAGAATAAAGCATATCAAGCACAAGCTTAGAATAGAGAAAAATGGAAAGTGAGCAGTTAACAACAAAAGAAGCTTGTATTAGCTGAAAATGAAGATGAGACGCTGCAAGTGAAAAAATATCTACAATCTCTAGAATTTGAACCTTACATCAAGTGCCAACCACCAATCCTCAACCTTGATTACATCTTATTTCTGAGTATTTATAGATTTACATTACAAAGGCACTTGGCCATTTAGGTATGGAGGGGTCATAACTGACCACCAACTACATTTAACCGCCTGATGTAGTCTCTGGCTACGTTTTCTTGATTCACTGGATGAATTTGATCTGTTCAGGTGCTATGTTGTCCTCTTAGGCAGTTGGAGTGCTCGTACCAGTGGAGTTCCATAACCGATAAATGCAGTTATAAGGGTGTGCTTGTCCTTTTTCCCCCTTTGCCATACTGTCTGTTAAACATGGTTGTTGGGGTCTATTAGTGACTGGTACCAGTAAGCTGGTCACCTTCCTCCTTCAGGAAAATGGAGTGGTCAGAGGACGTGGACTGCATGGGTGAGTAGATGAGTCAGATGAGCGGAAAGAATAGTCGTCCGATCGAGGAAATGGACGACGAAAATGGCTTGGCGGAGGATATCAGTCGAGGTGGGAGCGGATTGAATTTGGGCCGTCAGATCTTAGGGAGCCAGATCGAATGGTGATCGGGCTACGGATTTACACGGGAGCTTAACGGGCGGGCAGATTTGGTAAGGCAGTATTGGTATTGATCGCACCGCTTTCAGGCGCAAAGCAGTAACAAGACGGGCTGTGTGATTCCACTCATTGATTGACACGTAGCGACGGATGAGAGAGAAAAATCGTTCTCATCGCGCGCTAACGTTCGATTGAGTGGACAGCACGATAAGAGTGAATGCCATCAGATTGTTTCGGAAGTGATCGGACAGTTGGAAATGGTCGAGCGGGTCACTTTATCAGGCGCGACAGGAGCTGTAATATTCCTAATTAGCTATGGCTAATTGGAATATTCGATTTTGTCCAGTTTTTGCCTTCTATAGTTATTTGTAAATAAAAAGTGAGGAAGGGGGAACATAACACACTTTAGAATAAAAAGTCACTTCCTAGGTAGCACAACATTGTGACTTAAAGGGGAGCCAATGGGGCCAAAGGGGGACGTAGAAATGGGGCCCACACATACACATGGAGGGACTGTGCAAGAGGGAAGGAACACATGGCCAGAAGGGGATCACGCAGTAGAAGGTGGGACTAGAGATTTTGAGAGACAGAGGCTATAAGATAGAGAGGAACCCCCTCATTTTGGATCATTCAGTTATGTGCATTTGGAGCTAGCCGTTTTGACTTTTGAGCACGCTGGTTGTTTAGCTAGTCTACAACACTGTTTAGTGCATCGAGTGTCTCCATTCGGAGATCTCACCCTTAGCCCTGGGGGACTTTGAGTGCCTGCTCGGGCAAGGTATTTCCTTTGGTGTTTCAGTAGTAGTTCCATAAGCATTCCAGCAGCGTTTTGAGGACTACGCAACACTAGGAGAGGGACACAATTCTTTTTGGTTGTAGTGCTAGATTGGGGTTTTTCAAGTGGATTTATGCTGGAGATTGAGCAGGGGTCTAGCTCTTGTTTCATTGGAGGATTTATGGCAGGGTTTCAAGCAGAGTTTAGAGGGGTTTTCTTCAGTGGCAGTGCAGGGCATTAAGAAACTGCACAGAACCCCAAGGGGGTGTTTTTGAGGGGACGGTCATTCCAGGAAAGCTTTCTGGGTTTTTCTGGGTTTCTTGAGTAGAGCCCGAATCTAGAGTTTTAGTTTTTTCCAAGGAGGGGAGCAGCCCTAAATCATCATTGTTCCCTAGCAGCATCAGCAACAACGTCCACACAGAGAGGCCATTCTTGTCATTCTGAGAGTATTTCTTCACTTTCCTTGTGCAAGTCGAGGTGCCATTGTCTGATCACCTCTTGTACTCATTTTATTGCTCAGTATAATAAAATGGCTTAGCATTTTCTTGCTGCATTTCTTGTGTATCTATTTATATTTCCGATTTACATTATTATATGTTGTTCCACTGTTATTTTATCACTTATGGGTTATTATATCATTTGCACATATTTGGTTGCAGTTTTTGCTAGGGTTTGCAAAATATTCTAGGTTAGGGATATTACAATGGTATCAAAGCATAGATTTGGCTCAACCTGTGGAGCTAGCAATCTATGACACCAGGGGAAAAACCCTACATTTTTTATAGAGGTAGGAGATACAGAGACACTGGACGTAGGTTGGAGAATACCTACAGAGAGGGAAACTATGTTCCGGTGGTGGACGCAGAAAAAGAGGAGCCGGTGGTTGATGTAGAACAGAGAGAGCTAGTAGTGGATGCAAAACAGACGGCCGACGAGGACATGAAGAGATTTGCGGATATGCTCCTCAAATCAGTGCAAGATCTGTTGAGGTAGATTGAGGTGATGGGGCAAAAGTTCACGGCAATAGAGGCCAGACAGCGTGAGAGCCCACGAGTCTTTCAGATTGGTGAGGGATCAGGTGCATCTCATCACTTGCCAGAGTATCGTTAGTACATAGCAAGTGGCCTCACATGCCCCTACACGCTCTACCATGCCCACTTTCTTAGGAGTAGACACAGGGGCCGTAGCCTAGCAGGAGGCAGAGCCCAGGCATATGGGCGATTATTTTATAGAGTACCAGGCCTATGGGCAGGAGTTCAGGGAAGCCCTCTCATTTAGAGATTTTTTTCAGCTCCAACAGGATAGCAGACCCCACGACCATCACAAAGGGTATCGACATTACCATGATGGCAACACCTGCCGTGCAGTGAGTAGATTCCACTTACCTACGTTTGATGGCTCATTAAACAGTTTGGCAAAGTCTTGGGTGAAGAAGCTGGACATTTATTTCCAACTTAACCAGATGTCAAAAGCAGAGGCTATCAAGGTGGCAACATTGCATTTGGATGGAAATGCCCAGGATTGGTGGTTTCATGGGATGGTTACACTGGGGCACTCCACAGTGACAACATATGCCGAGTTTACCAGGAGACTGATGGAGCGATTTGATCGGAGGGATCCAGAGCAGCATTTCGTTGAGCTGACGAGGCTCAAACAGACAAGGAGCCCAGAGACCTACATTGCAGATTTCTTGAGGATCTCCATGATGGTGCCAGACCTATCCACGACGCGGAGAGTCTATATGTATGTTGAGGGGTTAGCAGAGCCACTTCAGGGTTTAATCCGATCCACTAAACCAACCACACTCCAGGACACTATCAGTAGGACCCGGGACTTAAAGGATGTCTTACCTAAGACCCAGTCACCTTACCCCCAAAGATAGCTTTTTCAGTCTAAGGGGAAATATGTGAGGCTTCCGCCTCCAAAGGGGAATCCAGGATGAGTGTAGATCAAGGATGATGTCAAGAGGGAGCTGAAGAAGAAGTGGTTGTGCTTCACATGTAAGGAGCCATGGGCACCAGAGCATAGATGTGCTGCTGGTAAAGCACATTTTATTGAGGTCTTCTCGGAGAGCAGTGGAGAAGAGGATGATGAGGATGATGTGGAGGCAGGAGATAGCCATGCCATACAGGGACCTCTTCCACCTCCATCGCCAGCAGCAGGTGGTGCATCTTTTGCGCCTATCGGAGGGACCCTTGCAGCATTGCGAGGAGTTCCCAAGTATTTGATGCTACGCATACGAGGGACAATATGTGGTCAGCGAGTATTAGTTTTGGTTGACAGTGGGGTAACCCACAACTTCATCGATGCACCAATGGTTGAGAAGAGAGGTATTTAGACAAAGAGCTTTAATGAGTTTTCAATCTTGGTCCCAGGAGATCAGACCATGACGTGTGTTTGACATGTGCCAGAGCTTTCAGTGATGATGGGCACCTACACATTGACTGATCACTTTTTCGTGGTCGATATCCCGGACACCAACATGATACTAGGTGTTCAGTGGCTTATCACTCTAGGGAAGGTCACAATGGATTGGAAGACCCTAGAGATGGAGTGGGATGATGAGAAGACAGGGAGGCATGAGAAGATACAGGGACAACACACATATCCGCCTCAGACTGTGTCGGCTCATCAGATGGAGGCAGTCTTCTGGAAGGGAGACATCGAGTGGGCAGTGGAGTTGCGGGCATCAGAGGCAGGGACTACAGGGCAGACAATACATCCAAAGATCCAGTCCATCCTTGATCGGTATGCCATAGTGTTTGGAGAGATTCCACCAGGACAGCCACCGGATCGGGGGTTTGAGCACACTATCAAGCTTGAGCAGGGCATCCAGGCAGTGATCACCACCCCCTATAGGCACCCCAAGGCCTATCGGGACAATATTGAGTAGGCTATGCAGGAGTTGTTGGCTCTTGGGCACATTCGACCGAGCACGAGTCCTTTTGCTTCTTCTGTGGTGTTGGTGAAGAAGAAGGATGGTACATTGAGGATGTGTATTGACTACAAGGCCCTGAACAAGAAGACCCTGAAGAACAAGTACCCCATACCCATGATCGATGAGTTGATGGACGACTTGAGGGGAGCACGATTCTTCTCAAAGATTGATTTAGATCTAGGTACCATCAGATTCACGTGAGGGAGCAGGACATTCCCAAGACTGCCTTCAGGTGTCACTATGGGCACTTTGAGTTCTTGGTGATGCCTTTTGGGCTACCTGTTACACTAAAATTTGTCACCATGACTATCTGCAATTAATATGGCTCCATCAATAGTCATATTATCCTCCTTGTCAAGCCTTATACCTCTGCTCTCCATGTCAAACTTCAAGAAAGAGAGAAATTCATTAAAAAAACATGTTTATCTCTGGGTACGCAGGTTCTCTCTACCTTGCCTGCGTGTACGCATCCCAAGCTCATTGTACCTGCGTACTTGTACGCTTTGTAAGCCAAGGGATGGGTGCGTACTCCTATAAAGGTCAAAAGGCGCGAGTTTCATCTTAAAAAAGTTACTTGTGGTCACTTCTAGAGATTTCTAGAAGAGTGTTTGACGTGTATTGAGCACCTCCAGATGGTTCATACATCCCTATGATCGAGGAACTTATCCCATCAAGAGAGGAGCTACCCCATCCAAAAGAGGGAGTATCCCATTGATGTTGGAACTGAATAACTTCCTCTAGAACACTATAAATACAGGCATTGGGCCAAAGGAGGGAAGGTTGAAAGCACATTCCAAAGGGTAGATGCTGCTGGAATTAGGACTTCCTTTTAGAAGCTTGTGAGGAGAGATTACCATCCTTTCTTGTTTCATTTGGAAGTGAGTGAGCTTGTCAAAGTAGAGGAAAACTCTGGTTGGACCCTGGGAGGAACTTGCACAACACCAAGGCTCAGGTTGTAATGGTTTCTTTTTTGTTTCCTTAATACAAATAAGTCCATTCTTCTCAATGATTTGTTGTTAATGAATTGTTTCATATACTCCTTGGTCTATATGTTGAATATGCTTTGTTTTATGGATTATTCAGGTGTTATGTTATCGTTTGATTGTTAGTGTATGCAGGTTTCAAAGTGAAGGAGGAGCTCATCTAGATCAATGAAGCTAGGCTGCTACAACAAGCGTTGGACCTAAGGTAAGATCGAAAAACACTTGGTTTCTCATAAGATAATGTATGTTTAGAGAAGGATTGCTCTTAATTGTCTTGTTTGTCACTAGAGAGTCTTAGACTCCTAGGGAGGTTAGTTTTGTCAGCAAAAATAACTCTTTCCGCATGACAAATTGGCGACTCTGCTGGGGACTCCATTGATGTGCCTGATTTTTCCTTTGAGTATTACTTTGATCCTAAAAGAGTCTTGTTTCTTTTGTTTTTTGATTGCTTGACTGTGTTTTTGGGTGGGTTAGCTTAGAGTCTAGTTAGAATTTAGTTTTTCTTCATTTTGCAGCAGTACGCACTCTCTGAGTTAGACACAGTGCGTACTTGTGCGCACTGTCTCTTTGCACACAGAGCGTAGGCGCACCTGGTTAAACAGGCTGCCTGCGTACCCTGTTAAAATTGAGAAAATTCCAATTTTATCCATTTTTCCCCTTTAGATTTTGTTTTTCTTAGTCTTTACTGCCCA